>SZWC01007916.1:74487-92769 GCA_023375785.1 Penium margaritaceum
GAGGAGGAGGAGGAGGAGGAGGAGGAGGAGAATAACAAGGGCATCAACAGCAGCAACCTAAACAACACTGACAGACACGACAAAAACAATGGCGGTGGCAGCAGCCATCGATGATGAGGATTACAATGATGTCGGATGCGTCAGAGGTAGAGGCAGTGGAAGCAGTGGAGATGGCACCAGCGTCGTCGCCGCTGATGACAACGGCAACATTGACGGCGCCACAGCTGCCGTCACCACCACCGCCGCCGTGCCACTTGCCCGCCACCGCTGTCATTCACCCTGCCAGCCCCGCCGCCCCCGCCCCCGCCCCCGCCCCTGCACCCGTGCAGGCCCCCACCCCCGCCCTCGACACTCACAGCAGCGACGACAACGACAACGATGACGAAGATGACGACGGCGGTGGCGACGGCGGCAGCGGCGGCGGCGGCGGTGGCGGCGGCGGTGGCGGCGGCGGCAGTGATGGCGGCAGCGGCGGCGGCGGCGGCGGCGACGGCGGCGACGATGACAAAGACAACGGTGACAACGACGGCCGCGACGACAACGACGACGACGACGGCGACGACGAAGACGGCGACGAGGACAGCAGCGGCAGCGACGACGATGACGTCAAAAACAATGACGACAACGATGAAGACGACGACAACCATGGCGGCGACTCGGAGCACAATGGCTGCGGCGCCGGCGACGGTGGCAGTGACGACGACGGCGACAATGACAACTTTGACAGCGACCATGACGACCATGACGACCATGACAAAGACATTGACAACGATGGTGATGACGACGTTGACTAGGGCAACAATGACAATGGCAACGACGGCGACGAAGACAAAGAGGACGACGAAGACAACGACGACGATGAGGATGACAACGGCGACGATGAGGATGACAACGGCAGCGGCAGCGGCAGCAGCACCGTCAGCTGCGATGCCAATAGCAGTGGCAGCGATGACGACAACGATGACGACGACGACGACGACGACGACGACGACGACGACGACGACGACGACGACGACGACGACTACGACGACGACGACGACAATGATGTCGACGACGAAGACGAAGAGGACGATGACGACGACGACGACGACGACGACGACAATGATGATGACGACGAAGACGAAGAGGACGATGACGACGACGACAACGACGATGGCGACGATGACGACGACAATGACAACGATGACAACGACGACGACGACGACGACGACGACGACGACGACGACGACGACGACGACGACGACGATAAGACAGCAATGACAAGGCAGCGTCAGTAGCGAAGGTGATGATAAGGACAACGCAGCTGATGTTGGCGCAGTTGCGACGCCAACATGGGCTGCGTCAAGAGCAACAAAGGAAATGAAGAAGGCCAGGCATGGTTGCCATGGCATACATTGTGGTGGTGACGACACTGTGGCGGTTTTGGTTATGTTGGTGGTATGGCGGCAGTGGTGGTGTTGGTGGTATTGGTGGTGGTGGAGGCGGTGACAGGCAGCAGCGGCTGCCGCGATGGTGGTGGTCACGATCGTAGCAGCTGCAGCGGCGGCGTCAGCAGTGGCAGTGATGGTGGCGGCGGCGGCAGAGGAGGAGGGAGGTGGAAACAAAGCAGACGGCAGCAGCAGCATCCGCGGTACAGGCGTCAGTTGAGACGGTGGTAACTGTGGCGGCGTTGGCCGTAGTCAGTGGCGGCAGTGGGCAGTGGCGGTGGCGCCGGTGGGGGTTGGAGTCAGTAGTTGCAGGACTGCCCACAACCGCCCTGGCAGCCATGGCAAGTTACGGGGAAAAGTGGCGGAACGATGTCGGGGGTGGACCATGCGCTTGGGGTGTTTTAAAAAAATAGGAGGAGGGCTCCCTCTCTTAGCTTTCCAGTGGGAAGAACCACATTAAATTAAACATGAGATAAAAAGCAAACCTCGCCAACGCCGCTTCTTTCGGTCCCACTTCTGCCGGACTGCCGGACACAACACCCCACCGAGGTGTCTGTCCATTCACCTGCACTCATCGCTGCCTCCACTCACACCTCCAAGAATTCTGCACAACGAGGATCCATCCACTCTCTCTCCAACCTCATCACAGCCGCCCATTGGCTGTGCACATCACTCCAGCCTCCAACCTGGACCACACACCTCCTCCGAGCTGGTTGCCGAGTGCCTCCGCTACACGTCTTTGCTTCCGTTCCATGGGATCCGTGCAGCGCTGGACTGTACCGCGCCTTGCGTTCTACCACAAGAGAGCCAGAAACGGCAGCCAGCCCAAAAGGCAGACGAACGGAGGCAGAGGCAGAGGCAGAGGCAGAGGCAGAGGCAGAGGCATGCAATTGGTCAGCCAGTGGGGCCATCGTCTCCACAGCATGCGGCAATGCGGTCAACACAAACCATCGCCGCATTGCACATGCTCTTGGAGAAAACTTTCGCATCCGCACCAGCATGACTTGTACAACACGACACAACACAAGCTGCAGGAAGTCTGCACACCCCCGCAGGCATCGGAAGACGTCGTCGACACTCCTCAAAGGACAATCCTTTCCCCTTTCCTACTATTGCTGCTGCTTCATCGACGCTTGGTTCGCCTCCTCCAAATCGCCCCCTCTCACACCTTGCTCATGATGATGCTGCTGCTGCTGGTGCTGCTGAAGCTGCTGGAGCTGCTTGACTCCCCCCCCGCCTCCCTGCCCCACGGTGGACTGCTGGTAGATCACCCCGCCGGCGATGGTGACGAGGAGGCACGCGACGCCGAAGGGCGAGGCGTGCTTGTCCCAGATCGCCACGTTGATGATGACCGTGAGCAGCTTGTTGGTGACGCCGACGACGGTGAACGCGGTGGCGGAGACGGCGCGGCGGCACGCAAACCCGAAGAACGAGATGGCCAGCCCGAACGCGCACGACAGCAGCACGGGGAGCACCACGCCCGCCCTCGCCCACCCGGCGCGCGCGGCCGGGGTCAGGGCGAGCGCCAGCGTCTCGCCGAACTCGCCCGTGCCGAGCCAGAAGGCCGGGAAGATGAGCAGCGAGAGCAGGTTGTTGTAGAGCACGAAGCCCCACGTGTTGAGCCCCAGCGACGACACGACGTGCTTGATGTACACCATCTCGAACGTGATCGTGAACAGGTACGCGAACGCCCACGCGTACCCACGCACCGTGAACTGCGAGTCCGTCGCCACATACCCCACCGCGCCCGCCAGGATGACGAAGAGCGCGGAGAAGGTGTACGCCGACGGCCACGGCTGGCGGCGGAAGAGGTGGTCCGCCACCGCCACTAGGAGCGGGGTGGAGGAGCGGAAGACAATGAAGGTGTCGACGTTGGCGTACTTGAGGAGCGTGGTGTTGGTGAAGATGGCCATGTAGAACACGAAGGCGGCGGGCAGGAACTTGCGCAGCATGTCCCGCGTGACGGGGTCGTGGTGCAGCAGGCGGAGGCGGCCGAGGAGGAGCACGGCGGAGACGGCGGTGAGGTACTGCAGCGCGGTGAGGAGGGAGGGGTAGGGGAACACGACGATGGCGTACTTGTTGATGATGGCCAGCAGGCTGGAGCACAGCGCGTAGCCCACGACGAGGGGCAGCGCTGCGAGGTTGCCCAGGTTGACGGTGAGGCCCAGCAGGCTGAAGGACACGTTGTCGCGCGCGAGGACGGAGGAGCCCGCCATGCTGCCGGGGGAGGAAGACTGGGGTGAGGGNGGAGAGGGTGAGCAACAGCCCGCGGTAGATCGTGAGCGGCAACAGCAGAGTCGAGGGGATGGATGGCGAGTGGAAGAGATGGTCTGTACGGCCTCGAAGAATGCCGTGAGGCGGCGGGAAGGGGGAGGTTCAGCGTTTGGAAATCAGGTCGGTGTCACACACACAACGAACTCAACTCACCGCGGGAAGTCGCGGTGAGCTGAGTTCGTAGGGTGGATCAACTTGTTCGTCGCAAACCGCGTCAAACGAACTTACTCGATTTTTCATTCTTCACTTGATGGTGCACACTTTTCCGCGACAAAGTTCATTCACGAGCAGTGTGACACCGTCCGCTCGCGAGTAGCATGCACATTTTTCAGATTTGGTTTTTCTAACTCGTGAAAGTGGAGTGACGTCGTGCGAGCGATGATGTGGCTCGCATTGATCTCGCCACAATCGAGATAAGGACAAGCGATGTGAGTCAACAGCAGTTCAGGTGACGACTTTTTTTCCGAAAATTACGCGACCGATGAGGGTTGCAACAAGTTGCTACACCTTCAGGGTTGTAGCAACTCTCTAGCAACTCGTTGATAGTGCATCAGATTTTGCGCGTTCATCCTGGGGTGCGAATTGAAAACATGGGTCAACGTTGACAATCTCGCATCCAGATTCACGCCATAGTTGAGGTTTGGTGTTGGGGACTGCCCCCTACCTTTGCGTACAAACCAAAGTGCATGTCATCCTTCCTTTAGCGTGGCAAGCACTTCGCTTGTGAGCGGCCAATGCATAGGCTACGCTCGGTGCTTGGTGTAATTGTGCCTATGTTGTGGGCCCCGTGCACCCTCAACCTTTGATGGTCACGGACCCCCTAGCGGTCACGCCCCTCTGAAGTGCAACAGTTCATGTTCATGTAGAAATGGCCTTCACTTTGTTGAAATTGCAATTCATTTGTGTCACTTCAACTCCTCCACCCAAATCTCCATTAGCCTTTACACTCGTTGATATGGCTTCAGATGACCCTCGCCGCAACACCACTGACTTGCCTAACGATACGTTAGGCACTTGGCTATGGACCCCTTGGAGTTGATGCTAACACCTTTTCAGACTGTGTTCATCAATTTGTGTGTGCATTTGTATGGCTTTGACCAAAAAGACAAATAAGACACAACGTTTGTGTCATCGATGCTGGCGGACGTGGTGACAACGGCATAGTGGAGATTTGGATCGACATTCCGTCCAGTGCTTCACATTAAGCCCATTGATGCTTTGTTGCTTGCTTTGGCAAATAGTACAACAATAACCGTGAAGTTTTTGCCTGTCCTATGTGCTACCATCGCCAACATCGTGTCGCCATGTAACCTCCAAAGTGGTTCAAATGGGTGGACAAGTACAAGGATTCAGAGCCCACGTACAAGTGTAGGGCTATGGATGGTAGTGCGGTGACAACAAGTGCACCACCGGGCAAGAAGATGCAGCACAAAGGTAAGATGGAATTTGATCCTACGGTGGAATCTCTTGTCAGTGGCATGAATAGTGTGTGTCACACTCATGATGTTAGGATGACGACTATTGTATACCATGTAGACCACATGACTGAAGGGAAGGTCCAACTCTCAGCCATAAGGGTTGAGGTAAATAAGAATAGGTGGGTTGAGGTAGATGCAGAGGTGCTCAAAGAGGAAGATGAAGATGATGGAGCAACTATGGTACATGATGTGTAAAATGTGGGAGAAAGTGATGTTACTATTTTCCATGTTGATTAATGAATTCATGTTGTGTAGAATCGTCATAAGATGTAAAACTATGCCGTTCAAGTATGTGGCACTATTTTTTTTGCACAATGGATGGGAAATGAAATGTTGACAAACATGAAAATGTAGGTAGACAAGGGTTTCCTTTGAATGTAAACCCAAAAGTGAACAATTTCAAGTGTTTGCGTTACCACAATGATACACTCTCTCCTCCCACAACCAGAGTGCTAACTCTTCATGCTCAACAACCACACACTGACTTACAATAACTCCCTCATCTGGCACATCATCTCTGTCTACCAACCTAGATTTTTCCTCCTCAAGTAAAACTCCAAGCAATACAATGTCCTCTAAAGTGGCATTGTGCACTTGCACATCAATGTCATTGAGAACATCCATTGTATATGATCTATAGTGCTTCAAGCCACCAGAAAATGTTGAAACTATCACTATGCATGTGACACATGTTAAGTAGAATGACACATGTAATGATGAGTGGCACATGCATGACGTAGTTGTCCATACGGTTTCAAGAGCACATGCCATCAACATTTCATTTGCCCAAACACCGGCTCAGCAGCCATGCATGTCCCCTAACGCCTCTTGTTGACATAGGCTTCGTAAGACGGCAACTTACATCCGGTCGCCTTGCATGTTGGCATCATATCAGAATGGCATTGATATGGTGCATCCCAAACAAATTTGAAGCCATGGAGATCTCCGATCATGAGCTTTTGGTGTAAGTAGTTGCTCTTGAATAGTCACAAGTAGTGTAGGGATCCCGCCCATCCAACGTGGTAGTGGTTGATTCATGCGCTTGCATCAACAACACATTTTAGGAGGATGGGTCAGAAGCATTTCTTGTTGTCATAGATGTTGCCATCTTCTCAGGATACAAGAATGTAGATGTGGCTTCCATTGATTTCTCCAACAATCCCATGGATTTCTCTCAAAGAAGAGAAGTTGCCTCTAATGCAATATAATTATTCAAAGGCTGCTCATCTCATGTAGCGACTCTTGAACATGTGTCGGAAAACATAGTAAAACTTTGGACACATCCCAGTTGCGCTAGCGTTTGACATCTGAAAGTGTTTCTCTATCGCTCGTTGTCTCATGCTATGGGCAAGCCAAAAAAGCGACATCGCAACTCCGATGTTGATGGGGATGCAGCGGCAAAAGCTTGTATCTTGACGTTCAAGAATGGGGTGAAGATGGGTGACATTGTAGTAAAAAAATTTCAGGGCTTGCGCAAATGGTGAACTTAATGGCTTTCTATCGCCACGTGGTTAGCCAACTAGGTGCATGTTGTTCCAATCGTGGTTGTGTCCAAAGTGAATGGGGCCGCCGTCATTTGGCAGCATGGAGGCAAAATGCTCGGCCAAGAACGACGTGGAAGGTGGAAAACTCATGTCCTACACATTGGAGAAGGAAATCCCATGTGACGATGACGAGCATAGCTGTTGTCTCGTCATCAATGGACAAAAATTCATCATCCATGGTGGTTGGCAGAACATAAGATTCTTGCTTTCGGGTTTGTGGCCAAGGTTGAGGTGGCACAGTCCACACTTAATGCCCTAGTGCAAGCAAAGCGTTCATGTGGTACGAAGGAGGGCGAAAATGGTGAAATGGCTATGGATTTATTTTGCAAGCATCATTGTGAGCACGCGGACGGGAAGAATTAGAGAAAGAAGGAAAGATCATGCTCCACTTGCTCGTGAGAACGTCCTCACAGATGAACTCAAGTGTCCATTCATGTGGTCTCATGCGCGCCTTCAGGTTGGGAGAAAGAATAAAGTGCTGACTTTGAGTGGTTTGTGAGATAAGGTTCCGCAACTGCAAAAACTCTCTTTACCGCCTCTGGCTGGGCCAAGTTGAGTTCGTCTAGTGTGAGAGAGGCTTCAGATACTAAGTAGTTCAGAATGCTGATGTGGTACAGGCCAAAGCAAATGTGTACCTTGGTAAGTGGCTTGGCAAGCGTGATCTAGTTCGCATCGGATACCCAACAGAAGTTTGGCTGACATCCGCAAACGATTGAGGAATCCGTACGAAAATTCCTTACTGGAGGCTACTTCATTGTAGACTACTCGCGAGACAATTCCAAAAAGGCACTTCACAACAAACATGTTTTCTAGTGTTATGCAATGTAGTTGACAACGCGGTACACAGAGATCGGTTTTTACCTTGTATCTCAATTTATCTAGCTGTTGATATGCGGCTCGAGCGCCAACCATGCAGCCATAAATGTAGCCTCCTACTTATAACTAGATTTTTGCCTTGAGTGAGGTTGTTAACCAATAGGTCTTGTGTTTGAAATCCCCTTCATAGAATTGGATCATCCAATATCAGGAGTCTAATAATGGGAAAGAGCTGGAAATCTGAACTTGACCAAAAGTAGCGGAGCTCATAATGTAATCATTAAGTCTAATAGGTTGTTCTTACTTGAAAAAGCAGAAGTCACTTTGGACAACAACATGTTTAGTAGGGGAACCACAACGAGGACTTCGGCCTCATTTTCAAGAGGAGTTTGTAGTCTCAGACCAAGGCCCTGAACCTGAATAGGATTGATTTTGAAGTATCCTTAAGGGAGGGAAATCATAATCTGCACACTGTCAATTCTGAGCACATCGATGTCGCGAGTTCGTAAATGCGCCCTTTTTTGGTGATGATCTTGAATCAATGAAAAACATTTCTTCCATCGATAAAAAATCTATACCTCCGTGGCCCTTTTTTTTTAGAATACATATTCTAACATAGTTCTCGAAGCAAGATGTTATAGGTTCTACAACCATCTCTTCAACGATGTCTTGCCTGCCTTTGGTACCGATTTTGGAGCCCACAAACGGGAGCGATGACAAAATCCCTGCCAGCTTCGATGGTCAATTTTTAAGCCTTCAAATGTGAAATTGCAAACTAGGGTCCAGCCAACAAAGTCCTGATAGTCGAAGGACGTGTGACCATAGTGGTTGCGGGCTTGCATCCTGACGCAATGGCGACTGAACAATCTTGGGTCGGAATCCGACAGTGGCATTGTTGCTCGTTGCAAACATCCATGTCATTGATCGCTTCTCTCTGTGGTAGAAAGTCATAATAGGAAAGGGTGGAATGAATGGCAACGTTGAAAAGGCTGGCCAATCATCAATAATTACTATCGTGCAAAATCTACTTATTGATGATTTGTTACAATTTTTGAGTTGAAGTGCAAAAATCGTATCCATGGGTTTTAACGATTTCGGTTCACGGCCCATGGACCTCGTGAAAAATAGCATTCTGCGAAACAGCAAGCACATTGTTGTCGTTTCCGGAAACTCGCAAACGCACCTTTCTCATAGAAATAGACATTTCAAGACTGACTGCGACATGTATGGGTGTGGTCAAAGTAATTCTTATGGGCTCTTCAACAAAGAGAGCGGGCGTTCCTTAGGCTATAACATTATAGATGTTTCCATACATACTGTGAAGCAGAGTTGAACGTGGGTACTTTACACGAAGGAAAGAAGATTTTAGTAATTGAGACGATTTGATGAATTGTATTCAACTGGAAGTGTATTCTGAAGACAAGTACTAAACAGTCAAGCTCATACATACAATAGCGAGAAAGACAACGAGGCATACGTGCCACCTTAGGCGCTCGAGTCGAGCTTCATGTTCGACACTCCGTCGTGAGTGGTTGCTTAAAAAAACCTCAAGAAGTGGAGTTTTCGAGAATATGGAGGTGCGGCATGTAAAAACCTAGCGTCGGTGGGAACTTGACCAAGAACATTGAGATATCAATATACTCTTGCCATTTCTGTCGACCCTTATAGAAAGTGGTCGAAAATGTCAGAACCTTAACCAACGGAGCACCACAGGTTGGGGCAGGTGGCCAAAACAACCCTCAACGGAACGCTATAAAATCATGATGTTGACAAGCGGGACATAAAAAATGGATGCACCCTCCTAGTTGCGGAGTTAAGGGACTTGTGTATGTCTAGGACGTCCTCCTTTTAGCCACGTCATCTTGGCACATTAGCAAACATTGGTCGATGATGCTAGTAGTAGCCGTCAATCAAGTGAATGATGTCTCGCAGGTTTTTGTACTACTCCCAACTGTTTTGTGGGGCATCGTAGACATACCCATTGACTAAAGACTAGGTCGTTTTTTCATGGCATCAGTGTTCAAGGATGTCCTGGATTATGTATCACCATTTACTTGGATTGGAGGTGGATGCGTGATTTCTTTACTTGGAAACCTCTCGTTTGGGTCTTTGTAGAGACCCGAGTTTTCTTGAATTTGCTGAGGTGAAAGACAGGGTGGATTGCCACATCAACTGGTAGGTTAAGTCGAGTAACTATTGGAGTTAGCATTAGCTCAATCTGAAAGGGGACCAACCAAAGGGATTTGACCTCTCCATAATCTTGTTCGCCTAACTTGATATCTGTTGAACAGACTAGAATGCGATCGATAGCATTGAATACATCGTAGTGATAATGTCGCTCTGCCAATCACTTCTTTCTTACCTACCTGTCTTTTTTTAGATCATAAATTTCAACTTTTATTAATAATGTGATGTATAGCTTAAACATGATTTTTTGTTCTGAATGAATGTAGTGTCTCTTATTGGTCAAATTCGTGGATGAATGGCACTTTAGTTTCAAAGAAAGGTGTTGCTAAATGATTCTACATTCCTTAATGTATATGTTGAGACTCAAGTGGGTGATCCTTGCGGGCATCTTGCATGCAAATTCTAGTAACTGAAAGTACCTTGTTTGAATTTCAAATTGTCACGTCACCGATCCACACCTATTATCATAAAGCTTCCCTAAGAGGTCATATTGATTGTTGGACCAATTATGTAGCGGGCATATAATGCGTGACGAGTTAGTCGCTTATGTACTAGGAACAAGAAGAGGCCATTGAATTTCCATCCCAATGCTCAAGCTCACACAAAATAAGTCAAAAGGATATGGTGCAGTCAACCCTATGATTGAAAAGGAAGAAATCGCAGCTAAGGGCCCTTTATATTTTATGAAATCACTATTCAATTGTTTTTTTGGTCCTTGAAGTTTTTTGAACGGAGTATTGTATCCTGTTTTGGCCACTCCTTATCTGATTAACATGGAAATTGAAGATGAGGGAGGTATGTCTTTGCGGGGGTTTGGCATGTTTCTTCCTAGGCGCTAGAGAAGTCTCGCAACTGGATGTAAATCGCAAGAGCAAGTACCTTAGCTCGGTAGTCATGTTGACGTAGCACGATGCATAATATAAACCACTTCAAACTGAATTTGACTAATTGTATGCGAGTCTGGCGGTCGGCATTCATCCAATCGGTGATGTGGAGCTCACATTAAGTGCAAAGCACTTTTCATTTGATTCATTGGCTCGCTCGGTATGCCCATTGATATGAGTATGGAACGTCATTTATATCTAGATCAGACTGTCACTTTGGGTCATCAGCTCGTGCCTGAAGCAACTAGTTATGGAGCCGTCTCGGGTGTTGATGATGGTCTTTGACACTCTTTGCAATTGCATGATGTGATGCAAAAGTCTTGTGTTTTCCCTTCTGTAGTTATTGTGTTTATCGTTAAAACGAAATTGTGATATTATTCAGAATCTAGCACCACCATAAGGATGGCATCATATCCCTCCGGAGTGCAAAGTAGTTATCTCACGAAGTCCATGGTGATGTCGACCCAGAGCTATGTAAGGATAGAGAGTGCTTGGAGCAGTCCGGGTGGCTTCGTGTAACCATGTCTTTATTGTTGATAGGTGTTGCATGACTTTCATAATGCTGCTACGTTAATCTCCATTTGGTGCCACCAGTAATACTTTATTAAATTCCTAAGCATCTTTTCATCGCTTAAATATCCACATGGACTAGTGTCGTGGCATTCTTCCTGTAACATTTGTTATAATCCCTTCTTCCATGATAAGATGGCTTGATGGGCACTTTTCCATCATGAGGAAACTGGTTTTGTTGTACCAACCAAAATCCTTGTATCCCTTCAAAAACGACTTCATATGTTATAGTTCTTGTTCAACGAGCAGCATGTTTATCACGACCATCAAGTCTAGGTACCGACTTGGAGCATCCGTTGGATTTTTTCCAGGCCCATGCTTGATGCCATAGTTAAAGTTGGACTCAAGGAACTCCATCCCTCAAGTTTTTTTGACAGCCCAGATTTGACTGATTCTTTAGATGTTTGAAGATGTGGTGGTCAGTGTGGACGATACATCATTAGCATTTGAGATAGCACATCCACATCTTCAACATGTGCAAGACCGCCAACATTGCTTTCTTGTGCACCACATTGTTAATGTGAACCAAGGGGCACCCGGTGTGACGGTCACACGCCGAGCCCTTGGGATGAACCTCCCACCCTCGACCCCTTGGTGAAAGGGCCAACCCTTGAGATGTCGCACGATCCTCTCCTAGTAGCAAGACCACTGCTAGTGACTGAGGTTCCCGCCGTGCGACTCTCCCGGCGGCGTTTGCACCAAGGTGCACTGCGGAAGACTTGTAGGATCGAATAGATGTGTGCGAGGCAATACTTGGAACACAACGAGAGTTGGGAAAGGAATGAATCCACTTTACTTGATGGATCAGTACAAGGCAATGTATAGAGCCTCTGGGTAAGATTGGCATGCCTAGAACAACCCCTAGGCCACCATATATACTAGCCCAAATAAGTCAGAAGAAAGCTCTTCGGCGCTTGAAAGCCCAATACCAAGGTGAATTCATGCAAATAATACATGAATCATGTAGTGTGCTCCATAAGCTTTCCAACGCACCAAAGAATGCCTCAATCCCTGAAAGAAACGGCTAAGTTATGGCCGTTTGAGTTCTCCACGCGCGACGGCCGCTTATAGCACCGCGAGCGGAGGTCACGGCCACCCAAAGCGCCCTTTCTTGCGGATGCAGCTCCAGCCACCATCCTAAAGCGCCCATGGACTCCAATGAGCCTTGCCTCATTGGCCAAGCATCTATGTAGGGGTGATTTGGCTGCAGTGGGCGAGAAAGTCGCTCCGCCGTGCTTGAGGTCGAACCGTGCGTCTCCTGTTTTCTAGAGGTGCGCCACCCACCTTCGCATGGCCGTATCTTCCTCATCCCTGCACCGAATGACCCGGTTCTTGGGTCTATTTCACACAATTTTTCATGTGGAATAAAACGAGAGTATCAAAATATGAATCTGACATTTGATTCCACTTAATACTCTCGTATTAAGTGAATACTCTCGTATTTTAATTCACAGTATTAAAACGAGAGTATTAATTTCAGATTCATTAAGTGGAGACGACAATGGACAACAACCGTTTCCATACATGTTATGAAAGAAATGCTGACCAGAACTTAACTGTGGTGGAAGCCGCCGGTGGAGGCGGTGATTAATTCCACTTANCCGTATCTTCCTCATCCCTGCACCGAATGACCCGGTTCTTGGGTCTATTTCACACAATTTTTCATGTGGAATAAAACGAGAGTATCAAAATATGAATCTGACATTTGATTCCACTTAATACTCTCGTTTTATTCCACATCCAAAACTGTGGAATAAAACGAGAGTATTAAGTGAATACTCTCGTATTAAGTGAATACTCTCGTATTTTAATTCACAGTATTAAAACGAGAGTATTAATTTCAGATTCATTAAGTGGAGACGACAATGGACAACAACCGTTTCCATACATGTTATGAAAGAAATGCTGACCAGAACTTAACTGTGGTGGAAGCCGCCGGTGGAGGCGGTGATTAATTCCACTTAATTCACTTAATCATGGNGGTGCGCCACCCACCTTCGCATGGCCGTATCTTCCTCATCCCTGCACCGAATGACCCGGTTCTTGGGTCTATTTCACACAATTTTTCATGTGGAATAAAACGAGAGTATCAAAATATGAATCTGACATTTGATTCCACTTAATACTCTCGTATTAAGTGAATACTCTCGTATTTTAATTCACAGTATTAAAACGAGAGTATTAATTTCAGATTCATTAAGTGGAGACGACAATGGACAACAACCGTTTCCATACATGTTATGAAAGAAATGCTGACCAGAACTTAACTGTGGTGGAAGCCGCCGGTGGAGGCGGTGATTAATTCCACTTAATTCACTTAATCATGGAATTAATGTCTGTCTGTGGAATTAATCACATTAATTCCACTTAATACTCTCGTTTTATTCCACAATTTCTCATGTGGAATAAAACGAGAGTATTAAGTGGAATCAAATGTCAGATTCATATTTTGAGTGGAATCAAATGTCAGATTCTTATTAAGTGGTATTAAGTGGAATTAAGTGGAATTAATGTGGAGGCGGTGATTAAGTGAATTAAGTGGAATTAATCACCGCCTCCACCGGCGGCTTCCACCACAGTTAAGTTCTGGTCAGCATTTCTTTCATAACATGTATGGAAACGGTTGTTGTCCATTGTCGTCTCATAGGAGAACGGGTTGGATTGCAAAATAGGATGCATTTGTGGCCACCATCAGATCCGCCAACTGTAGGCTTAATGCCGAGGTCATAGTGTTTCTCAAAAGGATACATACCTCTTCTTAACTATCCCCCAACTCTACTCAATAGTTTGATAAGCGAGATCAGAGAGAGGCGCTGACATTTAAGCGTGGTCCTTCATGAATTGATGGTATCATAAATAGTCCCAAAAAAACATGTATGTGTTGAAAATTGGTTGGCGTCTGCCAATCAGAGACCACATCAATTTTCTTTGGATTCAAAGTGACCCATCTGTTGCCAATGATGTGACTCTGGACTGAATGGAGACCAAAATTGTACTTTGAAAGTTCTTGTCAAATTTTTGTGCAAAATCTTGAGAAATTTTTAGAGATGTCCATTATGCTCCTCTAGGGTGTAGCTGTACACCAAAACATAGTCAAGATACTCGGCAAGAAAATCATTGAGGCACCGCCAAAAGCTTTTGTTTTTCGTCACCATAAGTATTGCAAGGGTATTTGTGAATCCAAATGGCACAATCTTGAACTTGAAGTACATGTTTCTGGTGCAAAGCATCATCTTCTTGATGTCCATATCAGATGTGTGGATCTGAGGATAGCCATTGAGTAGGTCAATTTCAGTGAAAACACATATCCCGCAGAGTTGGTTGTAAAGTACATCAGCTTGCGGAAGGAAGTAGTGATTGTTGATGGTGATGTTTTTCAATCCGCATCTCACTGGTTTTGTTTTTCAAAAAAGTTACAGGTGTCACGTAGAGTGACATAGATGGCCTTGTGAACCCCCACCGATCATCTCATCCAATTGCTTTTTTATTCCAGTTAGCTCGTGGGCGCTTATCTGATAGGTTCCTTTGTTTGTCGGTCTGCGTGGTGATCAATACTACGTTACAGAGTTTGATTTATAGGTAATTTTTCACAATGAAATCCTTCAAAATCCTTGATGAGGGACGCAAACACATCTTGAACAACTACTAACTTGTGAGGTGTTGCAATCGATGTTGTTGTGTTTGCTTCTGCAATCTCCTCCACTTTCCTCACTTCTACATGGACAAGCCACGCTTGTGATCCGCATTGAACATACTTTTTTGCCATGTTCAGTGATATGTGGACATCTAGCGGCTACTATAACTCCCTCAGTTGTTTCCACCTTTGTTGTTCCTAGTAACCACCACTACGTCAAGGGTCCCTCAATCAGAGATAACTGTCATTATTTGCCATCAATGTTGAGGTAGACTACTCTGTTGCTCTAGTCTACATGCAGATTGCATTGGAATAGGAAATCTTGTCCAAGAATGATTTGTGGATACGTTTTGAGACCGTTACATCATGTAGATCTCCGATTTGACACGCAGTGGTTTGTGAAGTCGATTGATCTACAGTCAATTGACAAGTTTTCCTTCAAAGATCCCCAGTTTGGTTTGCAAAACCAGCTTCCGGACCATCCTTGCTCACAACACTGTGAGAAGCTTAGTAATGCAGGTACCATTATGCAACTTTTGCAACTCCTTGGTTGTACTTCTAGCA
This sequence comes from Penium margaritaceum, assembly GCA_023375785.1. NCBI lineage: Eukaryota > Viridiplantae > Streptophyta > Zygnematophyceae > Desmidiales > Peniaceae > Penium > Penium margaritaceum. The sequence goes on from SZWC01007916.1 coordinate 89,866, forward strand.
ATTTTTTTTGCCGGTTGTCCTTGTACCCCTAGGCGAACTTTACGATCACAGGAATCCTCATATGTTATGATCTAAGCCGCCTTGATGGCCGATTGTTTGGCGGAGATTTCTCCGACCTGATAGGAGGTTGTCCCTCAGCTTGCACCCTTTGTCATTCGGACTCATCATTATTTCTCTGTGACTTCTCCCCCCTTTTGGATTTTTTTTCGTCATTTTCTAGAGTCATGCAAGATGTGGAGTGAGCAGGTCCTGCCACGTCGGATCGATCTGCTCGAGAGGTAGCTCGCCTGCGGTCGACGATGTGATAACGGTTGCGTGAGCTGTGATCTAGCTCTGCTGGCCTCCTCCTATCCTTCTTCTATAGGATCATATCACGTCATAGAAGCGTTAGTTTTGCCATCATGTTGACCTTCACCCTCGCTTGTTTTGGGATTTCTCGCCTGTATCTGGGTTACAGAGGACCAGAAGAGTATCGAGCTCTCCCTTTGTAATTGCCTGTGCACCTTTCTTGACATCATTACGCGTTCCAAAGAGTTCCTTTTGGGATCTATTGTGCCGTCGCATCGTTGAGTCCCACAATGCTCTCTTCTTTGAGCGACTTACCTACAAAGAAAACTTCCATGCTATCTCCCTAACAGCCGGCCACACTCCAGACTTCGTGGAGTTATGGTGGATGCCTGGACGAATTGATGGGTCCATCTGGGCATCCCCCTCTGCTGACCCGTCGTTGGCTGCCCTTGACTCCACCATTGAAACCATGGGGCATGTGTGTGCACCAGACCCATGCCACCTATGCCTAACCCAAGTACTACATCCTCTTGAGTGTGTGCGCATGCACCTACATTTGAGCCATCACTTGCATCATCTCATGTGTCTACGCAAGAAAGTGGATGCTAGCCAGTGCATGCATCCTCTCCTATGCATGCACCTGTGCTTGAGCCAGTTCCGGTGCCCCCTTGTGTATTTCGCACACATCCGCCACAACCCCAGAATTTTCTGTTCATGAGCTTGCATGTGTGTCATTACCTGCATTAGTTTCTATTCCTCTTCCTACTCCCATACCCAAGGTGGAAAACAACTGGGCTCTCACCCACTTGAGTGCCCAGCAGCCGCTTGTACTTGCTACCCTCTGTGGTGCAGTGTCTTGACACCTCCACACCCAGACAACCAATCCGCAACATCCATAATGGCGACCTTGGCATGATGGCTATTGGGCTGAGTGCTCAAGGGAGCGCCTCACATGTGCATCTTGGGTGTTTGGTAGAGCATGGGTTGGTCTTCCATGAGTTTTTCTGGTACGTGCATTACAGTTGTCAACCAGATTAGAGTCCGGATGCGTGTGTCCTAGCCATTCGGAGCTCTCTCTTTTCGTCGCCTGAGCCAGGAAAATCAGAGAGGTACTATTGGTACTGGAGGCACTCGGACGTGGGGCTTGCTCAAGGACAAGCTCAAAGCCATCAGATACCACGGTCTGTATGAGCTTGTCACATCACACTAGACTGCAAGACCGTTTGGGCTAAGAAGGTGAAGCCACACATCTCACTAGAATGCTACAAGGCCCTCTTGATGGCCAAGGGTTTTTCCAAGGTAAAGGATGTCAATTGCATCAATGCATTCGCCCCTGATGGGCATATGATGAAGGCCAGCGACCTCTTGAACTTTGTAGCACAGCTAAACTGGGAGCTGCATCAGATGTGTTCCTACATGGGAAAATGGAGGAGGAGATTTACATGGTTGAGCCTCCTAGTTAAAAAAATGGATGGCATGAAGGTATGGCACCTCCGAAAGGCCCTGAACGGTCTCAAGTAGTCACCGCTGTGCTGGAAAGAGGAGATGATCGGGACACTAGAGCGTGCAGGTTATGTCCATAGCAAGGTTGATTTGTCCCTCCACCTTTTGTCCAGGACTCAGCCCCGTGGCCACCATCCTGGACTAACCTACGTCATTGACCTCCTGATTGCATCTCTATCCATGGAGGCAATGCAGTCTATATCCCGTGTTTGAGGGTAATGTACATCGGGGTGTTCGTGTTGTATGGCATAATGTTGCGCACTCGCATCATTCACACAAGTGTTTGGACATGTGTACCATCGGGCCATGGAGGAGTGTTGGTTTGTGTTCCCTCCCTGTCCAGTTCGTGTACATGAACTGTGGCACTGGTTGCCCTATCTGTGTTTAAGAGTTCCTTGGTGAGCTGCCCTTCGGCCCTATGTGCATGTTTGTTCATCTGTAACATTTGAATCAGTGCCGGATCTCACTGTGCGTGTCTTCGTTACATCCAGTCTTGCAGCTTTAGGTTAAGACGCCACCTCGCTCTGTAGAGTTACACCCAAAACGGTGGTATTGGGCTGTTGCTAGGTAAGCTGAATGTGTAGTGTTCGTCACTCGCAGTGCACCGATGAGCTACTTCTGCTATGTTACCAGCAGTAATCATTTCTCTCGACAAAGTTCTCTCTCTCAGAATAGGGCGTGTTTCTCGTTACAAAACCCTTTCTGTCGTGCATCTGCACTGCTCAGAGTCATTTCGGCTGACAAGGACAGCGTTTCCTCATCAGCACTGCAGGGAGGTTCCAAGCATTTTCTCTGCTGTCATTTTTCTGCTACTCCTGCTGCTTCTGGTGTTGCAATTGCTATTGCTGCTGCGACTGTTCTTCCTACTGCTATCTCTGCCACCAACGGAGCGGCTGTTGCTGCTATCGCTGTTGTCGCGGTAGCTGTAACTGTCATGTTGTCGTTGCTGTACGACATGTACTTTGCACGTTCCACCTTGGTTGAAAATCAACAATGGATTATACCACTGTGTCTCGACCAGATTGCTTTAGCATCCCCATCCTCCACACTTGTAATTTTTCTCCGTCTGCGTGTGTGGGAGGGGCGGGGGGGTGGGGGGGAGGGGGGGGGGGG
>SZWC01007917.1:9550-21612 GCA_023375785.1 Penium margaritaceum
TGTGTGTGTGTGTGTGTGTGTGTGTGTGTGTGCGTGCGTGCATGTGTGCTTTTGAATGCGTATGTGAGTGCATCAGTGGTCCACACTGACATTCTTGAGATTCAGGCCAAAAGCAGTTGGCAGGTTCCCAGAGTGTGTTTTAATCCCTGTCTGTTTGGTTGATATTGTCCATTGTGCTGGCCAGAACCATTGCCAAGCCTGCACTTGCTGTGTCATTAGTACCGGCACCACACGTGTCTTCGCCTGCGCCCGCAACACCCACACCACCTAGTCATGTAGCAGCTGCAAATCTTGTGCAACTCCATTATGGAAGCACCTGCATTGCATGCTCCCACGTTTGCACCACAGCCTGCATCACCTATGCCTGAGATATTACCTGCATTGTCTGCGCATTTGCCTGAAGGTGTCCCCATCTCCACGTCTCATACACCCGTGCCTTTTTCCACACTTCTCGTACCTGTGAATCTTCCTGCACTTGCTTCCTAAGCAGTGTCCGGGTCTGTGCCGGTGTCTGTGTTGAGTGAAGCCTTATCACAAGTTCCAGGTGGCCGTATTCATCCATTTACACCAGGATCTTGAAGGCCCCCTCAGTAAAGTTCCTTGGCAGTCGTCACAAAATTTTGGAGTTGAGACACTAGCACAATGGCCCCTTGTCTTAGTTTCCAGGCTGCCTCCTCCTGCATTCACCTTAGGTGCCCAATAGTACATGCATTGGAATTTGACAGGTTTGCCACTGCATGTGATCCTTCTTCTTGACTGGTCAAAGTGAGACCCACTCTAGAGGCATGTGCTCTGGCTGCTCTTCCCTCTCCCTTCTTGTCGCACAATCCAGGGAGGCTGGGAGAGGCAGTTTTTGGAGCTCAAGTATCATTGTACTAGGCCCCTTTTAAGGTAAATCTCGATGTAATCAGAGACCATGGTGTCTTCGAGGTCGTGGATTTTCCAACAGGGTTTTTTTGGTTTTTGTTTTTGTTTTTTGGGTTCTTTTCTTGTTTGGTTTTTAAGATGGTCCATGCAGAAAATCCCTCCCACCATGATGGAAGCTAGACCAGGCCAAGTGGATGTTTTGCACGACTTTAATGCCAAAGGGCTCAGTGGATCCTTCCCACAGATGAAGGATGTTAACTGTGCACTGACAAATTCACTAATTTCGGTAACATGATCACAGGATGCAGGTTGCTGGGCCTAGCCTCATAGAAATCATTGGACCAATATCATATGGATGTGAACCATGTGTTCCTCCATGGGAAACTGGTCAAGGAAATGTACCTTGTCCAGCCAACTTAGTTTTTACATCACACCTGTCACATGTGGCACCTGTGTAAATCCCAATATGGTCCGAAGCAGTTGCCTCATTTCTGGAACAGGGAATTCACAAGAATACTATGCTGAGCCTAATTTAGGTGCTGGAACCCCTCTCTGCCCCTTTGGTCTATGACTTATGTTGTGATTTGTGACGTTCCCGTCGACCTGTACAGTTTATTGTGACGACTCGGCCGTGTCCATACCCGTGCAGATCCCTGATGCAGACCCAGGTGGCGCCGATGCGTCGTCTGGTGATGGACCACCTACTCGGAGCTGACCAACGACCGTCCCAGAGTCCTGGATGCCGTCTGGGAGCTTCTATAGTTTTCTTGCAGCCTGTAGGATTTTATGGGTGGACTGGCTGTGGCCCATTTTGCATTTTTTGTATTGTGTGTCCACCATTTGATGTCCGATTCAGACATGTGACCAGTCGTAACGTCCGGCTCGAGATCCTGCATGTTTAGGTTAAGCCAGCGTAGCGTTCTGACTTGTCTACGAATAGTTACGACCAAAACAGTGTTTTTGGGCTGGTTTTAGGACAGACCTTGCACTGCCGCGTGCGACACCCGTCGTGCACCGCGGCAGGTATTTATGTTGTGGACCTGTCATTTGTTCACTCTCTCTGCATAACTAAGCTATTGGAGCTTATGAGACTTTGCGCGTCTCCCTAGCCTAACTCTTGCTGTTTCTTGCACCTGCTTACTTGCTAGTGCGCTAGCTGACTGGACAATGTTGCCACATCAGTAGCAGCAATGTTAGGAAGCTTCCTAGCAGTTTCTCATGGTATCAGGGAAGCGAGACCTCTCTCGCTGAGCTACGCCGCAGATGAAACTGCACAAGGATCCTAAGATCCGTGGGAGCTACCCAAAAATCCGGATCCAGATCCAGATCCACGGATCCGGATCCAGGATCTTGGGATCCGGTCTATATCCCTGGATCTGGATCCGGATCCTTTTATGGGGGGGAGGGGGCTGAAAAAACTGTGCGAGAGATCACGGTCATGTCTTCCAATTAGCATGTGTGTTGCGCGTTTGAATTCAACGGTCAAGATGTGCACCCCGGTTTTTAGCAAGACAAAGTTCAGCCGCCGCGTCAAATGAACTGCTTAAGTCTGTCGTACGGAGAATGGCTGTCTAGTCCTTTGGTTAGGTAATACTGCTTTCCTGGTGCCGGGCCTCAGGTTTGTTGATGTCGGGTGCCGAGCCACTGTTGTGCAATAAAAAACACCAATTGGAGCCATTCTTGTTGAAGGACATCAAGTTAGTGTCTGAAAGATGCTGACAGGATGTTTGGTCTCGCAACGTTTATTTGACGTTTGAACAGTCAAAGAAGTGTTCAGTTGTTTAAACTTTGAATGAGTGAATGGACAGGTAGATCGTAGCGGTGCAAAGCAGATGTGATAAGATTGCATGCCACATCAGCTCTGTGCTATGTTCGGTGGCCACTGACTATAGCACGGAACGAGGGCTCCTGCATGCACACAAAAGATGTGCAAGGCCGTCAGAGTTGATGCTGGCCCCACTCTTTTTCTAATCCACAACTTCAGCCAGATTCACTAACAACATCTCAAAGACAAGGATTTTTGGATACAGGAGCAGGATCCACGGATCCAGATCCAGGATCCGGAACACTGGATCCGGATCCAGGATCCGGAACACCGGATCCGGATCCAGGTGGAGGATCCGTCCCACAGATCCGGATCCTCCCCAAGCTCTGCGGATAGGATCCGTGTGCAGACTTAGCTGCAGAGATGCAGCATCGGCAGTAGAATTGAGCGTCATAGCCGCCGCCGTATCCTGGGACTCGTTGTAGCCGTTTGGAGCAGTGACATCACCACAAAATTCCCACCACCACACCGGGTGAGCTGTGGCAGTTTCCAGCTCCAGCAGCCACGCCGAGAAGCAGCAGCAGCACTGGGTGGCAGCAACAGCCTTGTCTGGCTGCCCATCTCTACAAAAAAAAAAGAAATGGGAGAAAATCCAGCTCACAGCAGCTCACGGCAGCGACTGCGAGCAGTGGCGGTAGCCGTGGCGTGAGCAGCCATGGGCAGCAACAGCAGTGCAGCAGCATAGTAGAAGCAGCAGCAGCGTAGCAGCAGCAGCACAGCAGTAGCGGCGGCGGCCACAGCAGCGGCAGCAAGCAGTGCTGCTGTGCAGCACTTCTGCGCAGCTGCACTGAAGCTGTGCAGCACTGTGCAAGGCTGTGTAGACGTAGGGCTGCGCAGGGCTGCGCAGGGTTGCGTAGGGCTGCGCAGGCCTGTGCAGGGCTGCAAAAGGCAGTGCAGGGCAGGGGGGATGACGCAGTCACCTCCACCGAGGAGTTCGTGTGACTTGCAAAAAAAACCATTGGCGTAAAATACGCCAGTGTAAAAAACGCTAGCTCTTTTCCGCGAGCATGAAAAACACTGATGTCACCATTGGCTTTGCTGACGCCAGCAATTTCGAGGTCAAAACATCAATTTTGTTTAAAGTTTCAACTCCTTGAGAAATGCTGATGGTTCTGAAATCAGACCAGTTTGACATCCCGGCCCATACGCAGCGCTGATATGTCTCCGACTGGTGACAAAGGCAAAGGACAACTAGATCCCTCTTCCTCCTCTTCAGGGGTCATGAGCCCACGCTCGCAGGCTATTGAGGACCTACGGAGCCAGCAGGATGAGATGCATCGTCTACAGCAGCACCAGACTGACGCCATCCGTATGCTCACTCAACTTCTTCGTGGTCAGTCCACGACCCCATGTCAGACCTCCGAGGGAGTCGGCACTGTCATACCCTCTGCATAGCAGTTAGTATTTTCACCGATGACAGGAGCAGGACGTGGCCCGCCACCTCCTGATCCTTGGGATGAGGACCTTGACATGCCAAGTATGGAGGATGGTACTCACGAGAACAAGATTCACGTGCTTCAGGAGCGTCTCCGCCAACTTTAGACGAGTTCTCGGCCCCCACACACATCTGGCTCTTTTTTCTCGGAGATCCGATCCTCGCCTGATTCCTACCCCAGCTACCCCAGCGAATTTCCTCGTCCTGGGTTCTTCCCCATTCCTCTTCCTTCTTAGCTTGTGGTTGCTCTCCCTATGGAGCGGCAACCCAAGGACTTCGAGACATCACCCCCACGATACCCTACTGCTCTTGATATTCGATGTTAACTATTTTTTCCATGGTTGAAACTCGTCGAAAAAAATCATATGTCAAAATCAAGACCCCATGAAATTAATTCGTTTATGCAAAAATCAACTTCAAAGTATCACCAACCGGGTCATAGGTCAATTTTGTGTAGTTATTTTTCACAGTCATTTGTGTTTTTTTGGTTCCTCGATGATGCTCGTGCAACTAACAGTAGGAACGACGAGCGTAGGTGCAGCCGCTCCATCATTCGAACGGCTACACTTGAACGTTTGCATGTTGGAATGCATAAAGCAATGATTGGACAGCCATTCGGCTGGCCAATCAAAGCCATCGCAACCGACTGGCAGTTCGAAGCTTTGAACATCAGCAGCGAAGACCGATCGACGGACTTCGCTACAGCGAAGGCCGTCGATCGGTCTTCGCTGTTCGCATGAGCTGTTCAAATCGTCGAAATAAAAAAAAAACTCATATGGCCCATCGTCGAATTTCAGGTTTCATGGCCCTTTGATTATCGAAATTTAGGATATACCTTAATAATTCCAAAAGTCGATTTCCTTGATAAAAAAAACTATGCATAATCCCATCCGTCAAATATCAAGCCCAGTAGGGTATGTCAACGAGGACGGCTTTGACTGCTAGGAGATTGTATTCTAGGTCTCGGCCACTTCAGAGGGATTATGGACCTACTATCACAGTCCGTACCATGCTACGGATTGCGCACGGGTGCTGACAGCGGCCAGGGCGATGTGCGGACTCCTTTACGCCATGCCACGCGAGACCGTCGTGGACTTCCGCCCGTTCCTTGGAGAGGCCGGCACAGGAGAGGGGGCTGATCCAAGTGGGGACTGGGAACTGGCATTGTCCCTACTTGCTGCAGAGACGCACGCCACCTGTGCGGCTCACATTTGCGCCTTTCACTCCCTTTGTCAGGGACTTGCCGAGCCCGCATCCGACTGCTGGCGGCCGGCCATGCGCATCTACATGCGCCTTAGGACCTCAGGAGGTACACACCTGTGGGCACTCCACACGATCATGCACGGAGTTTGTCTTGAGCACGCAGACATCTTCACGAGGTATAGCAATGCCATGCTTGAGCCCTTCTCCACCTCCCTTCAGCTTCTTCCTTGTGCACATCAGCTCTTCCTCCAGGTGACTTCCGCCCGTGAGGCAGCCGTAGCCCATCAAGAGAGTCCCCTTGCTGTAGCGGTTATCGCGTCACCACCGATGCCTTTCTCATAGTCCGCTCCTCCATCCTCTAGTACATCCTTCTCTTCCCTTTCCACCCAGATTACCTTGACTCAGATGCAGTGTGTGGCAGCAGCAGCACAAGGGAAGAAGGGTAAAAGGAGGCACGGTTCGGGCCAGCAGCAGTCACAGTAGCAGCAGCAGTCACCGAGCAGTAGCAGTGGACGTTCTATTCACTGCTACAACTATTGAGGCGCTCATCGCTACACCAAGTGCTAGCAGCCGCTCGACTGGGCACGGATCACTCACGGTCTTCAGGCTTCCGACGCACTGTGGTCTACGTCGAGCAGCATAGCCTCTTGTCGCACGACGACCACGACTATAGTAGTTCTCGCAGCAGTTCCTGCTTCCCCGCCGGCGAGCAGTGGCGACCTGGACCCATGTGACCGCACCATTGCCAAGCTCCGTCACCTTCTGGCGCTTCGGTTTCAGGGAGGTGCGAGTGTGTCGTCACAGCCGGGTGGTTCACATACTGTTTGTTCATCTGTTCTCGTAGCTTGTGATGGCTCGTGTGGAGGGGCACAACTAGCATGTGATGATGATGGGCCTGACAATACCAATTGGATTCATAAGTATCACCTTTGTGCCCTTCGTCGTACCTCCTCACATGTTGCTCAGCTCCCGTCTGAGGCCGAGTGTTCCTTTGCCCGTTGCACAGTGATGTCCTTTGGTCGTGATCCTGGTGGCACCTGGATCATCGATCCTGGTGCCACTCACCACATGACCTGTTGTCGTAGTGATTTCGTTGTCCTTGGTCTCGTTGCGTCTGTTTTCTCCAATTGCACAAGCTGTGGTCAGTCGCTGCCGGTCTAGGGTGTTCGGGTTGTCTGCTTCGATAGTCCATCTTTCCCTTTCCTCTCTTCTAGGTGCTTTTCGTGCCTGACCTTGAGCTTAGCCTACTTTTTGTGCGTGCCTGCACATTGATGGGACTCTCTTTGGAGAACACCAGACTCCACGACTGTGACCGTTGTTGGTACTTGTACTGTTGTTCTTCGTGCCTCCATTGTGGATGACCTGTATTGTGTCTCTCAAATCTCTTCTTCTCCTTGCTCCCCTTCCCTTCCCGCTCGTGCGTTTGTCATTGGTATTCTCTCTGCTGAGCACTAGCGACTATTACATCATCGCCTGTTTCATGTGGGCTCCGACATCGTGTTGAAGCTCATTCGGAAACAGCCCGTACACGGTCTTGACGCGGCCTCTTTTGAGAGGCCGCCCAAGACCGACTGTCTGTTTTGCGCTCAGGGTAAGATGCATCGCTGCACCTACCCTGACTCCCGTTCTCGAGCTCTTCGCCCTCTCGAGTTGGTCCATTTGGACCTTCTCGGTCCTCTCCCTATCAAGTCTTTGTCTGATCAGGGCCGATACGTCCTGACCTTGACTGATGAGTTCACCCGGATGCGGTGGGTCTATAGCCTCTGCCACAAGAGCGATGCCGCTCTAGCAGTTTGTATCTGGCTAGTTATGGCTGAGCACCAATCTCGCCACATGATGCACACATTCGGTTCGGATGGTACCGGCGAGTTTCTTGGCGAGATGAACAGTTTCTTTGCCGAGAACGGGGTTTGTCACCAGGTTTCTGCTCTTGCTACTCCTCAGCAGAATGGTGTCTCTGAGCGTTGGAACCAGACCATGGAGGATGCGGTTCATGCTATGCGGTCTGAGTGCGGTCTCCCCGAATCCTTCATATTTGAAGGATTCTCCTACATGATGTAGGTCTGGAACCGCCTCCCGCGCGGTCCCCTTCTGGACCACGTTACACCGTACGAGCTCTGGTTTGGCCATCGTGTCGATCTGCATCTCGCTCGTGTGTGGGGGTCCGTGGCTTTTCTGTGGTACACCGAGGACTAGCAGGGGTCCAAGGTCTCCCCATGGGGTCGCTTGTGTTCCTTCGTAGGCATCTCCCCGCGATCGAAGGCCTGGCGTTTTTGGGACCCCGCCCGTCTTTGCATTGTTGAGTCCCGCGACGCGCTATTCTTTGAGTCTCTCACCTACCGTGGCCTGAGTTCTATCCCATTGATGTCTGTCACGCATAAGGCTGCACACCGAATCCGGTTCGCGAATCTGAAGCTGGATTCAGATTCGCGAGTCCGAATCCACTGCTGGATGTGGATTCGCGGATCCGAATCCAAGATTCGTGAATCCTTGTGGATTCACGAATCTAGGCAAATCCTTTGGTGTGATATTAGTCTTGAATGTATCCAAGAAAATACACGGCTGCTAAAACAAAATTGAATGATGTCTGGTGTAGCTCCTGTTCTTTGCATGAGCGATGTGGCAGTGCTCCGATCACTGCGGAAGCCAGGCCTGCCAGTCAGGTTGGAAGCCAAGCCTCGATGACCTGGCTTGTCCAGTGGACAAGCCAGGTCATCAGGTCTTCGTACGCCCACCGAATCTGCATCACGAACCTGAATGGTGCACGAGGAATCGCCGCTCACTGGTGGAAAGCTTGCAAGCAAGTGGTGAATCCCTTGTCGCCTGTTTCGTGCATGTGTCAGGCCGTTGACCTTACACATGCACAATATGCGCTAGCTAGCGCGGCCGGTGAGTTCCGGAGTTTTGAAACTTCGGAAGTTGAATTCATCAACATCATCGCTCGACAGTCGGATGTGAGCAGTACCAGCTCGGTATTTTCTCCCTCCCACCTCCCACCTTGCCCACTATTCCCTCCAGGATTCGTTGGTGGATTCCCGAATCCCAAACAAGACCTGACCCTGGATCTGGATTCGTGAATCCAGATCCAGATTCGGGATTCGTGAAACAGATTAACGAATCAAAGAAATCGTGTGCAGCCTTAGTCACGCACGTTCATAGCTGTGAGGGAGGTATGGTTAATCGTTCTTCTTTTATACATTGCATGATCTATGTATTACATACATATATACAGGAAGCTTCTATGAGGTATCCTTACGGTTCAAAGATACGTGTTCACCAAACAATGTGTGTTATGGGAATACATTTTCAGCGTTTTTAAACTAAGCGTTTTCCTTATTGTGACATTTGGATTCCAATGTACCCAATATTCTTTACCTACCTGTTTGGAGGGGGCGGGCAACATCGGAGCCGGAGATCCCCCCCCCCCCTCCAAAAGGGCAAAGTGTATTAGTGGAGTGTATATGATATGTGTATCTCACGGACATGTGAAAAATACACTAAATGTATCATAAAATTAGTGTAGTTTCCACATGTCTGTGAGATACACAGATCATACACCTCCCCAATACACTTTACCTGTTTGGGGGAGGGAGGGTCAACATGGGAACTGGATACCCCCCCTCAAAAGGGCAAAGTGTATTAGGGGAGTGTATATGATCTGTGTATCTCATGGACACGTGGAAACTACACTAAGTGTATACACTTAGTGTAGTTTCCACGTGTCCATGAGATACACAGATCATACACCTCCCCAATACACTTTACCTGTTTGGAGGGGGCGGGCAACATCGGAGCCGGAGATCCCCCCCCCCCCTCCAAAAGGGCAAAGTGTATTAGTGGAGTGTATATGATATGTGTATCTCACGGACATGTGAAAAATACACTAAATGTATCATAAAATTAGTGTATTTTCCACATGTCTGTGAGATACACAGATCATACACCTCCCCAATACACTTTACCTGTTTGGGGGAGGGAGGGTCAACATGGGAGCCGGATACCCCCCCTCCAAAAGGGCAAAGTGTATTAGGGGAGTGTATATGATCTGTGTATCTCACGGACATGTGAAAAATACACAAAGTGTATACACTTTGTATACACTAAGTGTATACACTTAGTGTAGTTTCCACGTGTCCATGAGATACACAGATCATAGACACTCCTCCAATACACTTTGCCTGTTTGGAGGGGGGGTCAACATGGGAACTGGATACCCCCCCTCAAAAGGGCAAAGTGTATTAGGGGAGTGCATATGATCTGTGTATCTCACAGACATGTAAAAAATACACTAATTGTATTATACACTTAATGTATTTTTCATATGTCCGTGAGATACACATATCATATACACTCCCCCAATACACTTTACCTGTTTGGAGGGGGGGGGTTACATGGGAGCGGGAGATCCTCACCCCCTAAAAAGGGAAAAGTGTATTAGGGGAGTGTATATGTTCTGTGTATCTCACGGACATGTGAAAAATACACCAAGTGTATCATACACAGTGTATTTTCCACGTGTCCATGAGATACACAGATCATAGACACTCCTCCAATACACTTTACCTGTTTGGAGGGGGGGGCAACATGGGAGCTGGATATCCCCCCCCCCCTCAAAGGGGCAGAGTGTATTAGGGGAGTGTATATGATCAGTGTATCCCACGGACATGTGAAAAATACACTAAGTGTATTGTACACTTAGTGTATTTTTCACATGTCCGTGAGTTACATAGATCATATACACTCCCCCAATACACTTTACCTGTTTTGATGGGGGGGACAACATGGGAGCTGGATATCCCCCCCTCCTCAAAAGGGCAGAGTGTATTGGGGGAGTGTATATGATCTGTGTATCTCACGGACATGTGAAAAATACACCAAGTGTATTATACAATTAGTGTATTTTCCACATGTCCATGAGATACACAAATCATAGACACTCCTCCAATACACTTTGCCTGTTTGGAGGGGGAGGGGGCAACCTGGGAGCTGGATATCCCCCCCCTCCCAGAGGGGCAGAGTGTATTAGGGGAGTGTATATGATGTGTGTATCTCACAGACATGTGAAAAATACACTAAGTGTATTATACACTTAGTGTGTTTTTTACATGTCCGTGAGATACACAGATCATATACACTCCCCCAATACACTTTACCTGTTTGGAGGGGGGTGCAACATGGGAGCGGGAGATCCTCCCCCCCCTAAAAAGGGAAAAGTGTATTAGGGGAGTGTATATGATCTGTGTATCTCACGGACATGTGAAAAATACACCAATTGTATTATACACTTAGTGTATTTTTCACACGTCAACGAGATACATAGATCATAGACACTCGTCCAATACACTTTGCCTGTTTTGGAGGGGGGAGGGGCAACATGGGAGTTGGATATCCACACCCCCTAAAAAAGGGCAGAGTGTATTAGGGGAGTGTATATGATCTGTGTATTTCACGGACATGTAAATAATACACTAAGCGTATTGTACACTTCGTGTATTTTCTACATGTCCATATGATACACAGATCATAGACACTCCTTTTAAGTACAAATGTATGTCTGTGTAACCAAACTGTAAATTGAGCCGTGGAAAAGGAAAGCATGGTACTTGTTGAGTGTTTAAAACTTAATTACAAGCCTTCCAAGAATGTTCGCATGTTAAATCATACACGTACATTCTTAGATGTGTGAACATACGTAGTAAGGTAAATTGTAATGCAACTTCCACAAAGGTACCATGAAATTTCCAGAGGCATACATGTGACATGTACACTGTATGAAGACTGTAGTTTTTAGAGGCGATTAACCATAAATGCTGTGAGGCTTCTTGACGGATGGAAGAGTCTGGGCCTAAGAGCACCTCTCGCCTGGCTGATGTGTCCGTTTGAGCCCCCTCCACTTCTTGGTCTCTGGCTCTTGATGACCCAGTGATCATAGCTTTCGGCCCAGAGACCTTGTGCTCGTCAAGCCCAGCTCTGAGGCGTGTGCACTTGCCACCCAGAGCTCCCCCTCGATGGCGCCTGATCCGGGCACACTAAGGGAGGGTCTCTCATCAGAGGAGGCAGACGCCTGGTGTGCTGCCTGCGAGGATGAGCTTTGTGCCGTCTGAGAGTACGGTGTTTACAAGCTAGTCGACCTTCCACCTGGGAGGAAGGCTATTCAGGTCAAGTGGGTCTTTCGCAAGAAAGCGAAGTCGGATGACTCAATGGAATTCCACAAGGCTCGACTGGTTGTCAAGGGGTATTCATAGATCAAGGGTATCGATTACACTGATACTTTTGCCCATGTCGGCCGCATGACCTCAGCTCGCGCTTTGTTTGGTGTGGTGGCTCAGCATGACTGGAAACTACACCAGATGGATGTGAACAATGTGTTTCTCCATGGCTCTCTGGATGAGAAGATTTATGTGTCTCAGCCACCATGCTTTGAGGAAAGTGACAAGGTCTGTCGCTTGTGCAAGTCCTTGTACGGAATCAAGCAGTCTCCTCGGTGCTAGAACCAGGAGATTACAAGCACTCTGACTCGTGCAGGATATGTACGGAGCAAGGCAGATCTGTCTCTCTCTCTCTCTCTCTCTCTCTCTCTCTCTCTCTCTCGCTCTCTCTCTCTCTCTCTCTCTCTCTCTCTCTTTTTATCCGACAATCGCCTGAGTGGTTCACCCATCCTGGTCTATCTGGACGACCTTCTAATCACGTTTCCCTCCATGGAGGTCGTGAAGGAGGCCAAGGCGATCCTCC
>SZWC01007917.1:30377-45410 GCA_023375785.1 Penium margaritaceum
AGTTGCGGCAGTTACCCTGTCGCTTGGGAGCCTTGCCGCCATTGTTGCCTCCGCCACCACCGCTTCCGCTGCCGCCTTTCTGACCAGAGGCTGACCCTTTGCTCCCGCGGCCACCGTAGCGTGCGGCATAGGCTGAGAAGTTAGCCTCACTTCTGCTGCGACGCATGGCCTCGTTTCGCACGTACTCAGACACTGCCGTGTACGTCAGGTCGTCCTCCTTCCAGCCGCCCATGACGGTGATCATTGGGCTCCAGCTCTCCGGTAGCGCCATGAGGAGGATCATGACTTGCATGTTCTCGTCAAGGTCCCAGTTCATCTGGTGAGCCTCGCCAAGGAGTCCTTCAAACTCCTGTAGAAAATCGGGGATCGATTCGCCCTCATTCACACGCATGCTGATCAGCCGTTGTAGGATGAATAGTCTGTTCGCGAGGGAGGTGGATTGGTGCACGCGCTTGAGCTTGTCGTAAGCTTCGGAAGCCAGCGTGTACCCGGCAATTATGGGGACATACTTCTTGGCTATCGCGTTGCTGAGAAATGACATGACAATATCATTTCGATCCATCCATGCCTCATGCTCAGATGTGCCTTCCGCGGGAACCTGCTCCTCTCCCTTGAGTAGCTTGATGAAGCCGCGCACTTTCATCGCCAGCTCGAACTGCCATCTCCAAAGGGGAAAGTCAATCCCCTCGAAAATGGGGATTCCTCCCAGGGGTCCAAGACCNTGCCCTTGTCTGCTTCCCACGTCTCTGCTGCGTTGAGGCCGATGTAGGCTGATGTTAGCTGATGTCTGCTACCGGTTTTAGGATGCAGATCCGTTGCTTACCCCTCCAGCCGATGTTCACCTGCAGACAGAGAATACATCTACACCAACACACCCAGGGTGTTGCCACCAAGGGCAGAGCTTGTCCTGGTTGGGACACAAGGGTCGTGCCTCCAAGGGCAGAGCTTGTCCTTAGTCCCTGTGTGCTAAGTGCAGACCAAGCCGTTGGAGCTGATGAAGCTGATGGAGCTGATGGAGCTGATGGAGCCGGCGTGTGCACCTGAAGAGAGCGTACCAGAGTTGAGCGAAGCGTGCCTTACAACTGGTCAGTGTGGGCCCATAACCCTTTGTCAACCGGCCTGAGGCAAACGGACTAGAAAACAGGGCCGACACAATAGCACCTGCCGTCCGCTCCTAGCATTACAGCTAGGAGAAGATATCACCCTCAGGATCACGGTTCCACACTGAGCAGTTCCTATGCAATCACTTGCTAGCAACTGTGTCCACTTAACACTTGGTCACTTTCGCGCGAGGTGCTAGTCAAAGACTAACTCCTGGGGCTTAGACCAACCAGTGTCTTCTTTATACTGTTCCTTAGTTGGACAACTCTGTGAGGAGCATCTAAGGCCAGATTGTGTAATTAGAATGAGGAATGAGCCTGGTACATATAGTCCTAGGCCTGGCTTCTAAGGTGTGTGGGTAGTGACACTTTTGGGGTGGTCACTCCACACCACCTCACTAGTCCGCCAATTGGCGCATCCACTGACCGCCAAGTGGCGCACTCTCCTCATGCATGGACAAATGTCTAAGAAACTTCCCCTGTGCTCGAAGGTCAAAAAACCTCCTGCGCACATCAAGGCTCGATCGCAGGACCTGTTGTTCCTAAGTCCAACATGCTATCCGTTGCGCTACACTTCTGGTGTCTCGCTTGGACTTGCACCACGAACAAGGTTTGGGGGACTTACTCCAAGGGAGCAGTGCATGCCCAACCTGTCCGTCAAGCCATAGCAGTGGCCATGGGGCACAGAAGAACAACAGGGATTGGGTGAAAAGTGTATGAGGGGAGTGCATGTGAGAGTGTACAAAACTATGTATGGTATGAGACTAAAAATGTACACTAGTGTATGGATGGTAAATGAACCCACCACCATCTACATCACTGAACATAATGTGCACTAGTGTATGGTATTGACTGCATCCCACTCATCCAGCCACACACCTCCACATGCACTCCCCACATACACTTCCCACCTCCCCCCTCCCCCCCCCCGGGAGGGGGGGAGAGGAGGGGGGATTGGGTGAAAAGTGTATGAGGGGAGTGCATGTGAGAGTGTACAAAACTATGTATGGCATGGGAATAAAAATGTACACTAGTGTATGGATGGTGAATGAGCCCACCACCATCTACATCACTGAACATCATGTACACTAGTGCACGGTATTGACTACATCCCACTCATCTAGCCACGCACCTCCACATGCACTCCCCACATACAATTCCCATCCTCCCCCTCCCTCCCCCTTTCCCCCGGGGGAGGGGGGGTTGGGTGAAAAGTGCATGAGGGGAGTGCATGTGAGAGTGTACAAAACTATGTATGGAATAGGAGTAAAAACGTACACTAGTGTATGGATGGTGAATGAGCCTACCACCAGTTAAATCACTGAACATCGTGTACACTAGTGCACAATATTGACTACGCCCCACTCATCCACCCACGCACCTCCACATGCACTCTCCACGTATAATTCCCACCCCCCCTCCCTGCGGGGGGAGGGGGGGAGGGGGGGTTGGGTGAAAAGTGCATGAGGGGAGTGCATGCGAGACTACACAAAACTATGTATGGAATGGGATTAAAAATGTACACTAGTGTATGGATGGTGAATGAGCCTACCACCAGTTGCGTCACTCAACATCGTGTACACTAGTACACAATATTGAGTACATCGCACTCATCCAGTCATGCATCTCCACTTGCACTCCCCACATACAGTGCCCACCCTCCCCCCCCCCTTCCAGGGGATGGGGGGTGGGTGAAAAGTGTACGAGGGGAGTGCATATGACAGTGCACAAAACTATGTATGGAATGAGTCTAAAAATGTACTCTAGTGTATTGATGGTGAATGAGTCCACCACCATCTATATAACTGAAAATCATGTACACTAGTGCACGGTATTGACTACACCTTACTCATCTAGCCACGCACCTCGACATGCCCTCCCCACCTATAATTTCCTCCCTTCTCCCTCCCCTCCTCCCCCTGAGGGGCGGGGGGTTTGGTGAAGAGTGTATGAGGGGAGTGCATCAGCAATATCCACGGCTCTAGTTGTCGTACACTAGTGCATCATTCCATCCGTGCTACACTCACAAATTCCTACACTTCCCCATGCACTCCCCACATACACTTTGTCCCTGGGCCCCCCTCCCCCCCCCACCCCCACATGATACTAGTCAAACCCAAAGTATGTCGTACACTTGTGCACCATTCCACCCGCATTACACTCACAAATTCTGTCGCTTCTCCATGCACTCTCCACATACACTTTGTCCCTACCCCCCCCCCCACCCCCACATAATACCAGCCAAACCCAAGGTATGTCATACACTAGTGAGCCATTCCACCCGTACTACTCTAAAAAATTCCTACACTTCCCCATGCACTCCCCATATGCACTTTGTCCCTACCCCCCCCCTCCCCCACCCTCAGGTAATACTAGCCCAACCCGAATCATGTCATACACTTGTGCACCATTCCACCCGCACTACACTCACTAATTCCTACACTTGCTCATGCACTCCCCACATACACTTTGTCCCTAAGCCCCCCACCCTTACTCAACACGTAGTCCACCCAGCCACCTCTAGCCCATGCGCCGGAACATTATTAACTGGTGTTCAACTTCCTAGAACCTTCCTTATAGACCATTTCCCTTCATACACACTTCATTGAGTGTATGAAAGTCCTTCGATTAACTCTACCTCTGTGTCTTGACGGGTGGAATGTCTATGTTGTGTTCTGTCACGATGAATGCTACCTACTCGCGGATGATGGTGCTGCATAGGGGCTTCCTGCAATCAGATGATCTTGTGCTTGAGCGCGGGGTGATCACGGAAGTAGGAGCACCGTCCACGAGACCCCTGTACACTTGGGCTTGTCAGAGCAGACTACTCGATGGGCCTGCCCGGCATTGCTGCTATTGCTGCTGCATATGCCAGACAGAGGGTGGATGAGCTCGTTTTGCACCACTCCTTCACTGTCGAGTAGGAAAACTTCTAGTAAATGGAGGGTCCTGCTGGCATCCAGTATGACGTGAGGAGCCATACTTGTGCCAGAGTTGTGCCAGAGTTGTGCCAGAGTTATGGCAGAATTGTGCAAGAGTTGTACCATAGTTGTGCCAGAGTTGTGTCAGAGTTGTGCCATCCATCACCGTCCACATGTGCACGGTAGGTCCTAAAGATGATCTATAGATGAAGGAAAAAACCCGAAAGGTTGGCTCATGTGTTACCTTTGAATCCTGGTACAACAACCTTTCTCTCGATCAACCTCAATGTTGTTTGGAAATGTCTATGGCATCCTCTCATTGAAGATGGTAGAGCTATGGCAGATCCTGTGCCTGAAGGTTGACTTAAGATCTGACACGAGATGTGGGTGTGTGTTCTCTGAAATCATATGTACTTGATTTGTGGATGACAAAGTTGGAGCCTAAAGATAGAATTGGAGAGATAGTATAGTACCTGAAAACGCTGGTTTTGATGGTTTAAGCACAATGACAAAAGTAAATTGGTCTTATGCATTATGGCTAGATGGACCTCGCCCTATCCCTGTGCCCTTTCAGCACACTATGAAAAACTAATTATATTGTTACGTGGAAAGCTAGTTGAACCATTTGCATGCTATGAGGAATCCCTGGCTGGAAATTTATCTAAATCTTCGATTTGCCTTTTTTATCCTGGGCTTCCATGCAGTGGGTTAAACCGCAGTGTAATTCATGCAAATGGCAGATCTGTGTCCATTTTTCGACCGCGCCCGTTATGAAGGGCTCTCATCCAATTGTGCCCCTTGGCAGATTGAGTATCTAACACGTTGCTTGCCAAGAAGGTCAAGCCACCCTTGTAGTGCAATGTCAGAATGACACGTGAGTTCTGCGTGAAGGTGTGCATGATGGTGGTTTTCCAAATATTTCGCTCATCTTTGATTTTTGTGTCTGAAATGGAAATCTTGGGATGAGTGAACAAAACTTGAGAGGGTGGGCGCTATGCTCCGCATGCCACTCACTTTCTCACTTGCTGATTTTCTCACTTTCTTTCTCTCTCACTTGTTTTCTTTCTTTCCATCTTTGTTTCTCACTTGTTTTCTTGCTCTTTCTCCTCCTCCTTGTCTCTAAAATGGAGGCTGTGAACTCAACCACAAGGGAAATCTCTGGCAAAAAATAAACCAGATTCTTTCATAAGCCAGACGATGCCTTGAGTACACCAGAAATGTAGGAGAATCTCATTACGATGGCGTTCATTGTGGATGATATGTTTTTAATATTTGAGCTACCGTTACACATATCAAAGATAACCATATCCTTTTTGTGCACAGTATGACTCAACTCAGGCCCAAAAAAATATAAATCACATGTCCGCCACTACCTCTGTCTTGGAGGAGAACGGTTCCATCGGTCAATCAGAAAAATCAATATCCATGAAGTAGGCAGTTTTTAGATCTGCAATTTTCAACGCTAGCACCGAGGTTAGAGTCTGAAAGAAACAAATGACCAATTATTGGTTGGTGTCGTCCCAGGTGCACTTTCTTGATCTTTGAGTGAGGCTGGAGAGAGGCTTTGATCCTTCATTGCAAGACCAGAAAATAATTGGACACTGCAAACATTTATCGTTGTCAGGCCATAAAAAATGGTTGCCTCCTCTTTTCAATCTGTTGAGATCCGCCTGTCACTGGTGATAGAGTCCAGATTTTGATAAAAAGGCAATCAAAGTTACAATGAGGGACTTTTTATTGAGCTTTACTCTCTTAAGATTCTCAGAGATTTTCAAATGCATCCGTTGTGTTCCTCCTGCATGCCATTGTACACCATGATGTCATCAATGCCTACAATTAATGGATCATTAAATATGAGCAAAAAGGATGTTGTTCATCATCACCATGAACATCACACCGCAAACGTTTTAGTCCTAATTACAAAATTTTGAATGAAAAGTCCCAGCAGCAACCTTGGAAATTTGCCTTCTTGATATCCTCATCAGGAATTCGATCTAGGAATAACCTTTTTAAAGGTCATTTCTGCTGAAGATTAAGGCTCTCAAAACGTGATACAAAATATCTCCCTCATGTGGAAGATACTACTGGTTCTTCATTGCTACTTCATCAGGTGCTTAGTAATTTACACTCGTTCCCATCACAAAGGCATTCATTTTCATGAGAAAGGACTGATGCGGTGTAGAGTAATGTCGTCGGATGAATTTGCACTCAAGTATCTTGTCTAGTTATTGATTCACATTTTCCACTCATGGTTTCTTGTAGCGGATTGGATGGAATCCTTGGCCGACTAGGCCAAAACCGCAGTGCTTGAGGGTCTCCAACCCTCAAGTCATCCCGTCCAACCGCCCACAGTCCCAGGTGACCCCCCTCAAGCCACGTGGCTCCTTTGACCGGTCCGCGTGGCACTGCCGCGCTACAATCCCCTCCACTGGGAGTGAGAGCCGCCTCGGCATCTCCGGTAATCCAAACGTGGGATTCGAGCCCTGGAGCTCTGCGACCAATGTAGCGGATTGGACGGAATCCTTGGCTGACTAGGCCAAAATCGCGGTGCCTGAGGGTCTCCGACCCTCAAACCATCCCGTCCAACCGCCCACAGTCCCATGTGACCCCGCTCGAGCCACGTGGCTCCTTTGACCGGTCGGCATGGCACTGCCATGCTACATTTCTCTTTCTAGTGTTACATCCCCTTGAAGGGCCTACTGTCCAAGTAAAGGGTGATTTGGTTATTAGATTTCAACTGCAGATGGATATCTTGTGCTAGTTTGTTGGGCAAAGCTGTACAAACTACTCAAGAAGTAGTGCAAACTCATGATAAATTATCAACAACCTTTCCCAGGAAGATGAGGCTGATGAGTCAGCTGCAACATGTTTTCTCTCCTTGCCGGGATCTATGTGAATCAGACACACATGGGCTCCTTGTTTTAGGACACGCTTGGTTATTTCTAGTAAGGTCAGCTTTGCATACCCTTTGTTGCCTTGTGGTTCTCTCAATAAATTGCAAGTCTCACTTTGATAATCATTGAATACTTCAAACGCTCGAAAGGTCCAGTCAAGTTGTGGATTCTGGGATTGCATGAAGCATTGCTCAAGGATGAATTTTTTGCCATTCGTTGGACAAATCAGCCCAATTACCACATCTTGCAATACACTGATTTTGAGGCAAAGTGGTTTGTGGATGTAACACATTTGAAAGTCAATTGTTGAATTTTTTTTGTTCATAATTAAAAAACTAATTTCCAAACCAGCCAGTTACCAACAATATGACTAGAGACTCTTCCATTTCGCAACATTGGCATTATTATACAAATTCTAGAACCCCTCAGTTGCAGCCTTAGTAGTATTTCCGGTTGGAAGTCTGCATGGTTCTCGTTGGAATTGGTGATCCCATGAACACTTTTATCTCAGCTACTGAAACTGGCAACTGTCTGGAAAACATTTTCTTGGATAGAAAGGAGCCTTGCTTTCTACTTCTGGCCTGTATTGTTTCTAGGCGCCTATGGCTTCTTTTTATTCTTCGTCTATTTTTGTTGTGGTATTGCCATTGGTTGCAATCCTTAGACATTTGTTCAAGGATATTGGTGATCCCAATAGAGCCATAAAATTTTATTTTTGAGAATGTCAACCTCAATCAGAATCGAGGTTTTCAGCCACAAGGAATTTCTGCCACATGGTAAAAATCATGGATCTGAAGCAGCCAGCCATTTGATTCCTGGATCTGACTATGATAAATCCTGTAAATGATTTTGGCAACTCTGATGACTCGTGGAAGGTTGTTAAGGACATTATAGGTGACATTTTCCTATTTTGTGCTGTACTTGATGTAACACTAGACGATCTACCCCCAGAAAACTTCTGGAAGGCGACCACTTCTCCAACACAACTCTCTTCAATTCTCCTCTCACAACTTTTGGCAACTGGGAACTGAGAATAAGTCCAAGTGGAAGGCAAATGGAACTCAGAATAAGTTAATGAACCAAGCAACACAATGGGCTATATATAGCCTTTTGGGCCTAGAGCCCCACACTCGTCGAACCACCTCATTGTACACACGCAATAGCATCCTAGTAACAAGGTAAGCACACCGTGTCCCGTGCTCCCACACACTCTCACACACATGCAGCCATGAGTACTCCGTGTCTCGTACTCTCCTTCACACGTCCCACAAAGGATGAGTGCACCGTGAGTCGCACTCTCGCACGTGAAAGCGTCGGACTCTCCACAAACTTTCATGTCGAATTAGGAGATTTTGTGTTACACTTGAGACCAATGCTCTAGTGCAAGAAGAGTTTAATTATAATGGTGTTCGCTGTGAAGATTTTGCAAATACTTCACGTGTTTGTTGCCATGCTGGAGTCTTGAAACACATGATTTTGCTTCTATCAAGTGTTCATCTTGTCATTCAACTTTCTAAATTGCACAGTAACTGCATGTACAACATCCTCTCATGATCCGGTTGGAATGAAGGAGAATTTTCACCTACAGTTTACTCTCTCAAGGGGTGATACACTTGATGGTAGTTTCCACCTACGAGGAGGTTTGTACACATTTCTGACAACGTATTGAACATATTTTTGTGAAAGAGTTACAATGGCATCATATGGATGTCCTTGCCATGCAACACCAAATTTGTGACATCGACATTCCTTCCTTTATCGTAGCCCCTCCGTTAAGGAATGTGTGATAGTTGAAACAAAGGTTGTCGAGGGAGTTGCGTGAGAGGTCCTATGTTCTCCATGTCTTAAAAGGTAACCTGACGGGTCCCGCTACTGCAGAGCCTGAAAGGATCCCACGAATAAAGAGAACACGAAAAATCAGATGGAGCTTTATGAACATGGTTTCTATGCAGTGCTAATGTTAAATATGTGATTTTACAATGGAAGGGGGGACGGGGGGGCAGGGGGGGATGACATAGGATTCTGAGACTCCACATGCATCCAATGGAAACTTCTAGTCCCTGTTTTTTTTTGGCACTGGAGGAGCTTGGCTGTAACAAAAATCCAAAACCCCCACTGCAAGCCTGGATTGAGTTTGCGCGTAAATTGGTTATTAGATGAAGTTTGTTTACATTCCAGAAACAAAGGGAAAACATCAGACATAGTCTCTCACGTAGTCCCACCCTACCCTTTGGACATCCTTTCATCGTGGGATCACATTTGAAGAGTGTCACATGAACGGGAAAAAAGAACAGATACACTAGAAATAAGGTTTATGGTACCAGAAGTGGAAGACATCATGGAGCACAACTCAATCAAACAAGGGGCATGCCTATTTGAAATGTATGAATGGAGGAATTTTATGCAGGAGGCCAGGATTCAAGTCCAGACATGGAAATTGTCCTTTGGTGGCCCATAATGATAGCCAGGGTGCCAAAAGGAAAGCAAAGCTGAGTCGTCTTATTGAAGAAGAAGGATAACAGGTGTAGGAAGAAAAAGGAAGACCAATGGGTAAAAATGGTATTGTCTTGTTTTACTCATGTACTTGATGTTTGAACACTTTTTCATCAAGTATCATTTCCACGTGCTAAAGTTTGCCCTTTTTTCAACAAGGTTTTTACTAACTTCTACCTTTCAAACCCCTAACCACATAACACTTTGGATCATTGTGAAGCAGCGGCAGATGATCATTTCATGCTATCAATTCACAAGGAGAAATGTACAAGTACGGATAATGTCTCTGGCCTCCAGCACTTCACAGCGATGACAATGAATAAGATCAAGAAAATCAGCCGATGCCACTAATAAGCTGTGAGAACTACGGTAATGGAGGGCTAGATTTTCATGATGCATGAGGGCCCTGAGGTGAGAGTAATGGCTTAAGTCACAGTTTCTGAGACAAATGGCACAAATAGAAAAAGTTAATGAGTAGTCCAAATGGCGGATCCAACGAGCTAGGCAATCTGTCTAAAGTTACCTCTGCCCCTTTTTTTTTCATACCAGGAGGGTCCATGAGAGGATTAATACTGCAGGATTGCAGCGACAGTGTAATCTATGAAAATCTTCTAGTGATCAAGATGAGACTATTCTTTGATGCTTTGTAGAATTGTTGTTGCTGAGTGGGCAACACTCTCCTTGCTGGCAGTCATGCTAGACGTGAGACGTGAGACGTGAGACGTGCTACGTGAGACGTGCTACACGAGACGTGAGATGTGAGATGTGAGACGTGCTACGTGAGACGTGAGATGCGAGACATGAGACAGGAGACGGCACACAGACATGCGGTGCATCGAGGCAGATGTTGGAGGAAAGATTCACAATGGCTGTGGCATCCACCTCATCCAGTTTGCAGTCCTGTGGCAGTGGCAGTGGCAGTGACTGTAGCGAGGCAGAGATTTTGTGGTCCAGAGTATTTCTGAGGAGCATTTGAACTTTGATGTTTGCTTTCTATTAGTTTACCGCTGCTAAAAACGGACAGATGTTTTCTTTGTGTATCTGTATTATCTTTCAGCCGGAATGGCTGGTGCATATTTTTTCTATGTCATGGAGTCCGGCTCAAATCCAGTTGTCATGTTTTGATTGAGAATTCAGAGGCCCGTTGTACCTTTGTTTTCATGGTAGGACCATTGTGGACAAACAACGTGTATGTGGGCGTCCTTGCGGGACACACTCTCTGAACCACACTTGGCGTCATGCTCGCTTTGGTGTACACCGACAACGTCACAGACGCCCTCACCCTCTCCCTCCCTAAAAAACCACAGTAGGATACAGCACCGTCTGATCATCATCTAAATAGTGAGGATCCTACATGGGCTGTTTTGGATTTGTGCACGTGTCCATAATCCATGCAGCTGTTCTGGAGCATGTCGGTAGCATCACCAATGCTGATGTGCAAGCATGAAAAACAATAGAGTTCTTCGCAATGGCAAGAGCACTCCAGTTGTTGCACTGAAGCACAACGGCAGGCACTGGCTGACCCAACTCAAGGAATAGGTGTTGCAGACTCACTGCCTCTGCAACCCCTGCACCCAGAGCAACATACTCTACCTCGGATGAGCTACGTGCAATGCAGCCCTGCTTCCCACTGCGCCAGGACACAGCGGTACCACCGAGCAGGAACACATACCCAGTGGGACTGCATCCATCTGGACCCCAGGCCCCGTTGCTGTCGATGTAGCCGTCAAGAACCACCGAACACTGCCGGCGAAAGCAGAGTCCGAGGTATGGTGCAGAGACCACGTACCGCACCACTCGCACAGCCGCATGAAGGGCTCTAGTACGTGGAGCCTGTGAAAACTGTGCAAGGAGGTTAACGACAAAGGCGATGTCGGGGCGTGTGGTAGTGGCCAGGTACATCACGGATCCGATGAGACGGAGGTATAAGGTCACATCCACTGTCTCCCCCCGCTGTGTGGGATCGTCCACCTTTAGGGCATCCTGCACGTCAGATGTGAGGGGTGTGGAGGCCGTGGGCACTACGTCAAGGAGGTCACTGAAACGCTATCCCACAACCCGTGCGTATCGGGCCTGATGCACAAGAAGTGTCCGATGTTTATGGTCTTGCACGATCTCCATGCCAAGGAACACCGCTGCAGGACCAAGATCATTCATCCTGTAGGCGGTCTGGAGGACCGCCTTGGCCTCCTTCACGGCCTCCATGGAGGGTGACGTGATCAGAAGTTCGTCCACATAGACCAGGATGGCGGTGAACCGCTCAGGTGTAAGGCTGCACACGGATCCTATCCGCGGATCTTGACGTGGATCTGGATCCGTGGGACGGATCCTGGACCAGGATCCGGAACCGGGGTTCCGGAACCATAGATTCGCGGATCCATGGATTCACGGATCCGGGACCTGGATCCACAGTTCCCCTATACCGGATCCAGCCTGATCTACATGGACAAAACAAAATTCTACATAGGGCACGCTCGACTCCTCCTTGAGAGGAGTCGCGCGCGCCCGCAGCACGAATGACTCCTCCCGGGGAGGAGCCCAGCGCAGCACGCTTGTCTGGGAGTGCCCGACTTCTGACATAGTTGGCCCACGCCGTTGGATTGTCTGGCCTGTCAGGCGATGACCATTGAGGATGGGCCCCGTGCGTCGGACGTGGACCACCAGAACTTCGCACCCGCAGTTCTGGTGGTCCACGTCCGACGCACGGTCATGCGCTGCTCAAGTGTAGATGTCAAGCGCGGCACGCGGGCATGGCTGTTTGAATTTCAATGAGCGAGTTTCTCGGATCCGCGACAGATTTGAGCAGGACCTCCCGCATTTTTTTTCTCCCCCTCCCCCCCCCTCAGGATCCGGTCAGGATCCGTGAATACAAACCGGATCCAGGAACCTGGATCCGGAACCGCGGATCCGGTTCTGGATCCGGTATCCGTGGATAGTTACCACGGATCCCAGGATCCGTGTGCAGCCTTACTCAGGTGACCTTCGGATAAAGAGAGAGAGATCTGAGTTGAGTGACAGAGCGAGAAGGCATGCACGGGGAGTGGAGGGCAAAGAGGGAATGAGCGGAGAGCGAGCAGAGCAAGGACACGGTGACGAAGCCGCAGAACCAAAGGCGAACATGATGACCAGAACTGTTCTAGGTTAATTCGAGGAAAAGAACATCCTCGGTTATATGCGGCAGAACAGGAAAAAAAAGGCAACGGCTTCTTTCCGCTAGCCGGATGCGGTTGTGACGTGGTCGTAGTTATGCCAGAGTGCTGCTGCTGCTGCTCGGAGCAAGGAACCGCGCTCACCTGGTGTGATGGTGGGAATTTTGTGGTGATGTCGCTGCTCCAAACGGCTACAACGAGTCCCGGGACACAGCGGCGGCGATGACGGTCACTGCTACTGCCGGTGCTGCGTCTCTGCAGCGTAGCTGAGCGAAAGAGGTCTTGCTGATCTGATACCATGAGAAAATGCTAGGAAGCTTCCTGACCTTGCTGCTGCTGACGTGGCAACACTGTCCAGTCAGCTGGCGCACTAGCAAGCCAGCAGGTGCAAGAAACAGCACAAGTCAGGCTAGGGAGATGTGCAAAGTCTCATAAGCTCCAATAGCTTATTAATGTAGAGAGAGTGAAAAAATGACAGGTCCACAGCATAAATACCTGCCACGGCGCATGACGGGTGTCGCACGTGGCAGTGCAAGGTCTGTCCTAAAACTTGTCCAAAATATTGTTTTGGTCGTAACTATCCGCAGACAAGTCAGAACGCTGCGCTGTCTGAACCAAAACGTGCAGGATCTTGAGCCAGATGCCATGACTGGTCACATGTATGCATCCGTCATCAAACAGTGGACACACAATACAAAAAATGAATATCGGGCCCACAACCAGTCCACCAATAAAATCCTACAGGCTACAGGAAAACTACAGAAGGTCCCAGAAAACATCCAGGACTCTGGGGCGGTCGTTGGTCAGCTCCGAGTAGGTGGTCCATCACCAGACAACACATCGGCACCACCTCGATCAGCATCAGGGATCTGCAGGGGTATGGACACGGCCGAGTGGTCACAGTAAACTGTACAGGTCAACGGGGACGTCACAAATTACAACATAAGTCATAGACCAAAGGGGCAGAGAGGGGTTCCAGCACCTAAATTAGGAACAATGAAGGATCTTCCTCACTCTGGACATATAAGGCTCAGCATAGTATTCTTGTGAATTCCCTGTTCCAGAATTGAGGCAACTACTTCGGACCATACTGGGATTTGCACAGGTGCCACATGTGACAGGTGTGATGTAAAAACTAAGTGGCTGGACAAGATACATTTCCTTGATCAGTTTTGAATGGAGGAACACATGGTTCACATGCATTTGATATTGTTCCAATGATTTCTAATAGGCTAGGCCCAGCAGCCTGCATCCTGTGATCATGTTACCGACAGTAGTGAATGTGTCAGTGCAGAGTTAACATCCTTCATCTGTGGGAAGGATCCACTGAGCCCTTTGGCATTAAATTCGTGCAAAACATCCACTCGGCCTGGTCTAGCTTCCATCATGGTGGGAGGGATTTTCTGCATGGACCATCTTAAAACCCAAACAAACAAAAAAAAAAAAACCAAAAGGAAACCTGTTGGTATATCCACGACCTTGAAGACACCATGATCTCCGATTACATCAAGATTTTCCTGAAAGAGGGCCTAGTACAATGATACGTGAGCTCCAAAAAGTGCCTCTCCCAGCCTCCCTGGATTGGGCGACAAAGAGGGAGAGGGAAGAGCAGCCAGAGCACATGCCTCTAGAGTGGGTCTCACTTTGACCAGTCAAGAAGAAGGATCATATGCAGTCGCAAACCTGTCCATTTCCAATGTATGTGCTATTGGGCACGTAAGGTGAATGCAGGAGGAGGCAGCCTGGAAACTAAGACAAGGGGCCATTGTGCTAGTGCCTCAACTCCAAACTTGTATGACGAGTGCCAAGGAAATTTACTGAGGGGGCCTTCAAAATCCTGGTGTAAATGGATGAATATGGCCACCTGGAACTTGTGATAAGGCTTCACTCAACACAGACACCGGCACAGACCCGGACACTGCTCAGGAAGCAAGTGCAGGAAGATTCACAGGTGCGAGAAGTGTGGAAAAAGGCACAGGTGTATGCGAGGTGGGGATGGGGACACCTTCAGGCACATGCGCAGAAAATACAGGTGATATCTCAGGCATAGGTGATGCAGGCTGTGGTACAAGCGTGGGAGCATGCAATGCAGGTGCTTCCATGGTGGAGTTGCACAAGATTTGCAGCTGCTACATGACTAGGTGGTGTGGGTGTTGCGGGCGCAGGCGAAGATACGTGTGGTGCCGGTACTAATGACACAGCAAGTGCAGGCTTGGCAATGGTTCTGGCCAGCACAATGGACAATATCAACCAAACAGAGAGGGATTACAGCACACTCTGGGAACCTGCCAACTGCTTTTGGCCTGAATCTCAAGAATGTCAGTGTGGACCACTGATGCACTCACATACGCATTCAAAAGCACACATGTGCGCGCGCGCACACACACACACACACACACACACACACACACACACACACACACACACACACACACACACACACACACACACACACATACACACACACACACACACA
>SZWC01007917.1:60319-74325 GCA_023375785.1 Penium margaritaceum
GGGGGGGGGGTTAGGTGGGAGTGCAAGAGGGAGAGGAGTGGTGAGTTTCTGGTGAGAAACTTTGGCTTGGTATTCTTAACCCTCATCCTGCCTGGAGGCAAACACAAGAATACACACATGCATTGCATTCCAACATACACATGCATTCCTATACACTCCTCCCAACTCTTGCATCCCCTCCCCCCTCCCCTCCTCCCATCTCTTGCATCCCCTCCACCCTCCCCTCCTCCCATCTTTTCCATCCTCTCTCCCCCTCCCCCCCTCCCTTCCTCCCAGAAGGTACCGATCCCCGACCATGCCTGGACCTCAACTGCCTACGAATAGAGCCCCATGGCCTTCAGACACCTCACCATGCCACAAAGCACAGCAGAGCAGCCCCCAACCCTACGCAAGGATGACCCATGACCCATGGCTCATGATCATGGGCCATGTTCACGAGCCACTCATCGCCCCCAACCCTAGACAAGGATGACGCATGACCCATGGTCATGAGCCAACCACCGGCTCTAGGGAAGCGGGGCAGGCGCGCCTGGCTGCTCAAGCACTGCGCGGAAGAGCACGCAGCGCGACGCGATGGGGAAGTAGGAGTCGTCCTTCTTCCTCTTCAGTTTCAGCGGCTTGCCGTACACGTTCACCGTGGCGCTCGCCACCATGAGCCGCACGTACGCGCCGCCCGTCAGTTCCGGGATCAGCGCGGTGCGCGACGCGAAGACGTAGCGCGGGCGGAAGAAGACCATGTTTTTGGTAAGCCCGAACGCCTTGCGATGGAGCAAAACCTTCTTCTCCTCCTCCTGGGGACCCGTGCCCGCATTCGAGATCTCCTTCTCCTCTTCTCCCTCGCCTTTTCCCTCCTCCCCCTGCTCGTCCTTGTCGTCCTTGTCGCCCTCCTCCTCGTCCTCTTCATCCTCTGCCTCCTCCGTTCCTTTCACTAGTGGGCATAGGGAGAAAGAGACCCCGTGCGTCGACCTCTCCACTTCCAAAGCGCTCCCCCTGAGCGACGCGATGATCGGACCGCCAAGGACGATCTTGCGCTTGCTCTGCGAGTCCTCGCGGCACAAGGGCCGTGGAATGACGAGCGTAGGGGCCTCCCCCTCGTGTCCTTCCAGGAAGAAGGCGCAGTCCGAGGGCGGTTCCGCGCAGAACAGTTCGGATTCAGTTGGCGGTCCGGGCTCCGGCGTCGGTTCACGCTCAGGATCAGTAGCACCTTCGGGAGGCGGCGCGGTGCTGTTGTCGCTGCCCCCGTCCCCCTTGACCTCGAGGCTCCTCGCGACCTCCACTTCGACGTCGCCCGGGGCGCCCTATGGCCAGGAGCGCAAGCTTATGAGACTGCGTCTTGTCCCCTTCGCCTCCGCCGGGTGCGAGCACAAGAGCGCCGCGGGAAGAGCTGCCGCAATGAGGAGAATGAAAAAGGGCCGCAACGCGCACTCCCACGCAGCGCGGTGGCCGCCCACTGGCTTTTTGCGGAAAGGAGACATGACCTGCCTCCCGCCGTCACTGTTGGCGCCTCTTGCCATAACACCTCGTGCCATCGCGACTCGTGCCGCAGATAGTCTCGCCCTCATGCGCTTCGAACGAAGCTTGTAGATGCGGTCTGCCGTTCGAACAGCCTGTTGGAGAGGGCACGCAATTCTAGAGTAGCACTTGTCGCTCCGCGGACGGTCGGCGGCAAAGCGTGTGCTCGGCTGAGGCGGGGGGAGCCGGCAAGTGAGGCCCTAAGAGGAGGTGCTTCGCGGAAAGGAAGGCAGCAGGTGCAAGGAGGACGCACGCTGCGTGCGACTCGAGCGGCGAAAGTAGAGAGTACCTCTAGAACGTGCGCACCCGTGCCTTTGTGTTCAATGGATCAACAAGCTGCTGATCTGCTCTGTCTCTCTCTCTGACTTCATCTCTGTGCTAAGCTAAGTAAGAATAGTCACATGAAGGTACCCGAGTCGCCATTGCGAGTCGCAGCCTGCGACGATCGATGGGGGCGCGATCGAGCTGCTGAGTGCGTCGGCCTCGCGTTGGCATTGCGCATTGAACTGCGTTGCATGCAGTATACAGCCCCACGCATGTCAGCGCATAGCGTCTGGCAGATGCCATGTGCTGACATGGATGGGCTCTTCATACAGACAGACACTTCTGCATGAAGAGCCCATGCGATGTTCATGCCATGAGCAGGCCGTCTGCTGCAGACGTCGAGCAAGAATGAAGGAAAAGGCTGCCGTCTCCGCGCAAAGGTACCCCTCGACGCTGAGTGGGTAGAGTGAAGGGGAGAGAAAGGGAGTGGGCGGCTCCTCCCTCTCCTTTGATTTTCCCCACTCCTCGTCGACTTGTCTAAATTCTTCTGGCCTTCCTTGATCCTCTTCTTCTCCCTCCCTCGTCTTCTTCCTTCTTGGATCAGCGGTCGGATATCGGACAATGTCCACCTAGATGCCCAACACGTCACGCCAAGTGAGTCGCGCCGCCTGGCCTGGAGTTCCCTTCATCGCGCTGCGGACTGCACAGTTAGCAGACGCCGCGCTTTGCGGGGAATGGAAACGGAGGCTGCACTCCGAGAAACTTGGGGGCATGTGGAAGGGGCTCAATCTCAGCGAAAGAAGGGGCGGGGCGGGGCGGGGCGGGGCGGGGTGGGGGCTGTTGTGGTATGGGGTGTGCGTGTGCAGGGGAGAAAAAACGTGGAAGGGAAAGTGCGGGGGTATGGCGGCTGGAGGCGCCAAGCCCCCGCACTGAGGTGGATGAGAGCGGATGGCGAGAGGTGGATGCGCTGCGAGGTATAAGGAGCCGACCAGCCTGCCTCCGAAGGCTTTGCGATGACCGACGCTGTGAGAAGTCGAGCCGCGCACATGCCATTTCTTTGCCCTACAACAGCAATCGATCTGCCGACCAACGGCCGATAGACAGCGGGTTTCCGCATGGGGCAGTTCGACCTCGGAGCCCTGGTTCCTTCTGCGGTTCGATATGGGGACCCGTTTCGCTGATTCGCCAACCATGGGGCCTCGACGGCCGATCTGACCAACGTCGAGGCCCGTCGGCAGACCGCTGCTAGTGACAGGCTCGATCCGGCAACTTCGCAGGTCTGCGATCGCCCATGACCGTCAGGAACTAGAGGCGATTGCTGAGGTTGTCACAAGCAACTTGCGAAACCGCATCGACATGGACTTGTCCTGGAAAGTACCTCCTCAAAACGAAATCCAGTCAAAGAACAGGTCCTCATAATGCTACGGAAGTTCCGGACATTCGGTTCACAATCGGTTTTTTTGTTTTGTCAGATCCGTTTTTGGAGACATCCTAACCGTCCGCGCGGAAACAGTGGTCGGTGTGTGCTTATAGTTTTTTCTCAGAAGTTGAAGCCACGACACTTCTCATACCGCACGACATGCGGTAACGCGGTTCGCCAATAGTTCGCAAATGGCGAGGAGATGAGTGAGTTGTTGTCGCGACGACTGCATCATGTCATCTGACCGAACTTGATACTGGTCGCTTGAACGTTTTCCATTTTGTTGCTCTCTGGTCGTTTTGCTCCCGAAGAATGAAGTACATCAATGGTAAAGCAGAACCAAAACGTCTACAGCTGTTAAAAAAGATTGATAAAACCATAATCTTGAAGAATTTTCACAGTAATTGTATAGTAATTCTAATTACTTTCAAACGCAACACCCCTTGATAAGTGGACACCGTACGAGCTAGTGTCGAGCTCTCCCCGCAAACAATGCCCATCAGCGGCAGGGGTCGCGTATGTAACCTTGAAGATATATTATCTCATATTATGTTGTGTTAGGTTCAAAAATTTCATTTTGCAACTTAACGCCTCTCAAACTAGCACAACAAGTCACTATTTGCCCAAGTCCACACTAGCGAGGTAATCCAAACCTTTCTCCATCATCTACATACGCTACAACAACGAATAAGAAACACTAGAAAGGTAAGCGAACATGGAGAGAGTGTCCGTGCTTTAATGATCGAAATGAATGCAACAGTTACATACCAACAAATCTTTGCAACACGCTGCATCCGCTACGTTGCACTAACACCGATGCATCTATTAGATTGGCCTACGCGATTGGTGTCTTGTGGACCATATGGAGCATCCATCGAGGGGCTCCAACCATTGAGTCAATTCTGAAAGCTTCACAATAGCGAATCTCGGTGTAAAAACTCTTCGACGGCATGCAGGCCCATGCTCGATGAGACATAAGCCCTGGTGATGATTCTGGTGAGAATGTTTGAGGACGCTTCCTAGCATTGCTGCTGCTAACGTGGCGACACTGTCCAATCTGCTGGCACATTAGTAAGCAAGCGGGTGCAGGAAATAGCACGGGTTAGGATAGAGAGACGCACAAATTCATTTAAGCCTTATTACCTTAGTAATGCAAATAGAGATGGCGCCTGACAAGCACACAGCATAAATACCTGCCTCAGCGCACGCCGGGTGACCCACGCGGCACTGTCAGTTTGTTGTATGCATGGTCCAAAAGCACTATTTTGGTCGTAACTTTAAGCACAGGCATCCAAACGCAACACCGTCTGAACCTTGAGATGAAGAATCTCGAGCATTCCACTACAACTGGTCACATGCTCAAGCGGGGCATCGATCGGTGGATAAACAACAAAAAACATGCAAATCATACTTTAGAGCCAGTCCACCGAGAAAACTCTAGTGACTACAGAAAACCTGCAGAGCACCCCAGCAAGCCGGCATGATGTTGTGGCAACTGTCTTGCAGGTGCTGGTGGGTGGAGCCACCACGCGTCGGTGCTCTGGCGCTACTTGGGTCCGCATGAGGGTTCTGCACGAGCATGGACATGGCTGAAGCAGTAAGCTGTACAAACAATCGATATGACTCACACCATACCACATGGATGGAGCCAGTAATATGAACATCACAAAACGTGAAACCAAGCAAGACAGATCTCCCAAGGCGGTGGAAAATGTCGCCTAGTGGGTGGGTCTCGACCGCCGCGAAAGTACGGAATTGCATATGCCTGGAGTTTGGGCGTGTATACAAACTCCAAAACAACATTCTCATACATTCGAATACCCAAAGGCAAACAAGTTTGACCAACCAAGCAAGTCCAACATGTCAACGTTTGTCCGGGCCTCGGCCACATGCAGACCACACATGTGGGATCCAAAGCGTGCAAAGGTACAATAAACCGTTACTAGGTCACATGAGGTGCTAGTGCATAACTCTGCGTACCGAACTATTGATCACAGGGAGAACACATAACCTCTTATAGGTAAGATGAGTACGATCTTCACGTAGTCACCGGGTCAACCACCAAGAAAATTGTATGAGCCATGCATGGGTGAACTGGTTGGCCATAACGCAAGCCACGTGTCACATAAAAGGCAATACAGCTGCTGGTTTGTGACCGGAGCAAACAAAGAAGCATTGCCCCAAGCAAAAGCCCAAGCACCAACGCATATGGTACGTCGTGTATCCAACGCTCAATCATTCAGCCATTAGAAGGGAGTTGTGTCTTCTACGGCATTTGGAGCATCCCCATAGTATCTATGGCACATCATTGTCGTAATGAAACATATTCGTTACGAACCCATGGATGTCATCTGCACGAATTACAATTCATTACGTGCAAGTCATGAAGAGGAGCGATGTAGGAAGAAAGTAGCATAAATACATTCCAAATGATGCTCGTCCCTACATTGAGGGGTTACTGCATACACAGGAATTTGAAACCACATGGCAACAACATGCTACTCAGAGTCTGAACTAAGAGACTCGATGTCACTTGGCATCCCTGCGGCAAGTGCAGCAGCCGCTGTTGCTGCCATCACAGAAGGCTCTTCCGCAGCTGGGTTGCGGCACGAACGGCGGCCATGACCATGCAGCCCACAGTTGGTGCAAATGACAATTGCATGCCTACGACGGGTACGCTCTTGACGCACAGTGCGTGGACGTCCACGCCCACGTTGTTGACCAGGTGGGCAGAAACCTTCCTCTGCATATTTCAGCAGTCGAAGGCTTATCCCAGGCAGTGAACCACGGTACATGCGACGAAGCGTCATGTTCGACAGCCCCATGTGTGTGAAGTTTTCCGGG
Organism: Penium margaritaceum; assembly: GCA_023375785.1. Classification (NCBI taxonomy): domain Eukaryota; kingdom Viridiplantae; phylum Streptophyta; class Zygnematophyceae; order Desmidiales; family Peniaceae; genus Penium; species Penium margaritaceum. The sequence continues at coordinate 66,360 of SZWC01007917.1, forward strand.
TTGAGACCAGAGCGGAAAAGGTTAGCACATGCATGGACGCATGGGAGTTGCAGCTCCTGGAACTGACCACACGAGCACTGACGTGTGGCGTAGTCAACTTGACGCTCGCTACCAGTTGGTCCGCGAACAGTCCCTGCAAGCTCAGTACTGAGCTGGACATTGTAGGAACGCGACATGCGACAGTTGTGGAACAGAGTACGGCTGGGCACAGTGGCTAGGCGCGTGCGCACGGCAGATGCTTCATGACGACGCGTGAGAAACAACTGTTGAACAAGTGGGTACAGCCCTACCCACGTGAAGAAGGGGTACAACTTGCGCGACTCCCTGATTTGGCTGTTTAACGACTCCGCAGCGTTGGAGGTGTCATGCCCCCCACGTGCACCTGGGAAAAACATGCGTGCCCAAGTTTCCCGTGGTATGCCTGTCTCCCCAGTAACCTCATTCCCCAGCAGGTACGTTGCAGCTCCCGCACAAACATCACGCAGGTATTGTACAGCACGGTCCCACGACTCGCTGGAACGTGCACGAGCAAGACCCCAAAACGCAGTCTTCGCTGATGCACCATATCGGGTGGCGACGTTCTGCGCCAGATGCCAAATGCAGTAGGCGTGGCTCGCAACAGGTAATTCTGCTGCCACAGCGTTGATGAGGCCTCGCTCCCTGTGGGAGATCACGACGGATCCCGCCACTGCTGCGAGAGGAAACGTTGTGCGTAGGTTCTTGCAGAACCACTCCCAGTTCTCCCCATCCTCACCCGAGACAAGTGCCCAGCAGATTGGCACGTAATGGTCGTTTGCATCGAAGGTCGATGCGATGAGGAGAACCTGCAGAACGTGACACATAAATCATTTTTTTAAGTGCATTGCCTATGGAACTTCCTATAAGCATCCCAACATCGTTTCACAATGCATGGACTAAGTAATTGCAAAGAAATGGGGTATACCTGCGAGAAGCCGTTACGGAGGTGGGTCCCGTCCATGGTGACGATGCGGCGCGAGTACTCGAAGCCACTCACGCATGCCCCAGGTGCACAGAATGCACGCAGGAAGCGCCTGTTCTTGTCCTCTTCGGCAAGAGCAACCGCGCGGTTGTCCACCTTCTTCAGCTGCAACGTCACCAAGTCAACAAGTGCCGTTATCAAGCGTCACTTAGACAGAGGAACCAAACTATGCATTGGACAAGTGTGACAGGGTTCTTTCAACACACATACCTCGTCGCACCAAGTTGGAAAGAGCGCCCAACTGAGGTCGAAGTCACCCACTATGTTCTTCACAATGGTTTTCTTCACCCTCCACGCAGTGTCGTACGATATCTGCTCGCGGGTTGCCGCGCGGACGACAGCTTGGATAGTGTTGACTCTCATTGTCAAGTCGAACTCCACGTGTTGCCGCACGTGACGCAGCACCCAGGAAACCATGCGAGCCGGACTGCCACGAAGGTCGCCTGCAGCACACCGATGACCGTCCTCAAAATGCGTTACACGAATGTTACCACTTTGTTTTTGACGGCGGGCTCGAAGGAGCCAACTGCATCCTTCCGCTTGCCAGTGCCTGCACCGGACCTCAAGGCGTGAGCGACAGCTCCGCTCCCATGCTAGGGTCATACGCTGGCGCACAGCGTAGTCCTGTATGGCATGCCGAAGTGCAGGCATGGATCCAAAAGCCATTCCAGTACGAAGCTCAGTGGTGTCGTCCCCAAGTGCTGCTCCTACTGGTGCCTCGTCATCACTTGTACCTGTTTGCGTGAAACAAGTATGTAAATAAGGATTGGAACACAGTCGAAAAATGCGTATGAGCTGTACATTCATATGAAGAAACATGATGGTGCAACCTATGCTACACATGCATATGATGATGCATACGCAGGTGCTGAAGCATGTGCAGATGCAGAGGCACATGCAGGTCCAGATGCATATGTGTATGCAGATGCAGATGCATAGGGACCTGCATATGCACATGCATATGCATATGCATGTGCATGCATATGCACACATGCAGGGTTTATCCGCCGCAGCTGCATCTGCCGCAGCTGCACATGCATATGCATCAGCATATGCATATGCAACTGCATATGCAACTGCATATGCACCAGCATATGCATGTGCATGCATATGCCGTGCATGCATATGCAGCTGCATATGCACCAGCATATGCATGTGCATGTGCATGCACATGCACATGGATGCATATGCACATGCATATGCATGTACATGTGCATGCATATGCATATGCATGCACATGCACATGCATATGCATGTACATGCATATGCATGGATATGCACATGCATATGCATGCACATGCATATGCATGCACATGCACATGCATATGCATGCACATGCACATGCATATGCATGCACATGTACATGCATATGCATGTGCATATGCATCCATGTGCATGTGCATGCACATGCACATGCATATGCTGGTGCATATGCATCTGTATATGCCTGCATATGCTGGTGCATATGCATGCATATGCATGCATATGCATGCATATGCAGATGCATAGGCTGGTGCATATGCAGATGCATATGCTGGTGCATATGCAGCTGCATATGCATGCATGGCCAGATGCACATGCTGGTGCATATGCATCTGCATGCATATATGCATATGCAACTGCATATGCATGCATGTGCTGATGCAGATACATGCATATGCTGGTGCATATGCAGCTACATATGCATGCAAATGCAGGCACATGCTGATGCATATGCATCTGCATGCATATGCTGGTGCATATGCATATGCTGATGCATGCACATGCATATGCATCTGCATTTGCATATGCTGATGCATGCACATGCATATGCATCTGCATTTGCATATGCTGATGCATATGCTGTTGCATATGCATGCACATGCACTTGCATCAGCATATGCATGAGCATATGCATATGCATATGCATATGCATATGCATGTTCTCATGCATCAGCTGCAGAAGCAGCTGCATCAGATGCAGCTGCGACTGGTGCATATGCATATGCATCAGCATATGCTCATGCACATGCATGAGCATATGCATATGCACAGCTGATGCATATGCATCTGCATATGCATATGCATCAGCATATGCATATGCAACTGCATATGCAACAGCATATGCTGGTGCATATGCAGTTGCACGTGCATGTGCATATGCAGTTGCATATGCATATGCTGATGCATATGCATGTGCAGCTGCGGCAGATGCAGCTGCGGCAGATAAAACTGCGGCAGATAAAGCAGTGGATAAAGCAGCGTGCAACTGCATATGCAGTTGCACGTGCATGTTCATTTGCATCTGCATTTGCATATGCATATGCTGATGCATATGCATGTGCAGCTGCGGCAGATGCAGCTACGGTAGATGCAGCTGCGGCAGATAAAGCAGCGGGAGGCGCAGGTTTACCAGCTAAAGCAGAGGCATACGCAGCAGCGGCCTATGCAGCAGCGGCGGATAAAGCAGGGGCAGATGCAGCAGCGGCAGATGCAGCAGCGGGAGATGCAGCAGTGGCAGATGCAGCAGCGGCAGATGCAGCAGCGGCAGATGCAGCTGCGGCAGATGCAGCAGCGGCAGATGCAGCAGCGGCAGATGCAGCAGCGGCAGATGCAGCAGCGGGAGATGCAGCAGCGGCAGATGCAGCAGCGGCAGATGCAGCAGCAGCAGATGTAGCAGCGGCAGATGAAGCAGCGGCAGATGCAGCAGCAGCAGATGCAGCAGCGGTAGATGCAGCAGCGGCAGATGAAGCAGCGGCAGATGCAGCAGCGGCAGATGCAGCAGCGGCAGATGCAGCAGCGGCAGATGCAGCAGGGGCAGATGCAGCAGCGGCGGATAAAGCAGGGGCAGATGCAGTAGCAGCAACGTATGAAACATCAGAAGCGACAAAGTGAGCTGCAGCAGGCTGTACTTGCCTGCGTCAGTCACGCGCTGAGGCCTCCGGTCGTCAGCGGGGTCGCCGTCCGCTTTCCGAGAGGGTCCCTGCTGAGCAACGTGCGGCCTCGGCACGCTGAACGGGGGCACGGGAGCGTCGTCGCCGGGAACACTGGCAGCTTCACCGGGGCCAACGTCAACAGCGTCCAGGTCAATGACGTGGACACGGGCCATGAAGACGTTGACGTTCGCCGCGACGTCACGGAGAGGCTTGCGAGGTCGTGCAGGCGGGTCAATGACCTGCGACAGCTGGGGCTGCGACTGCTGGCTTAAGGCTTGCAATGCGTCGCGCTCAGCCATAGCAGATGGTGGGATGGCGCCACGCAGAGAGCGACGGACGGAGGCCATGGATGCTTGCTCTTCAAACGACGGTGGCCTCGTTTTGAGCGGAATGACACCCTTTCCAAGCTACGAGGGCCATTTAACCTCATGGTGATCGACTCCCACACGACACTTCAGTGGCGAGGCGCTAGCTGCAGTGCGCTTCGCCACTAAAATGTCGTTGCCGTTCGCTGCTTGGGCTGCGGCGAACGCGACGCGCTTTGATGGCTCACGCCGCGGCTGGCGCGGACCGCAGTCCAAGCAAGTACACGTGTAGAGAGCTCAGACTGCGGTCCGAGCCCTCAACGCGAGCTTGCTTGGACTGCGGTCCGAGCCAGCGGCGGAGCCACGCGATGCCGCCTTGCGTCGAGCGGCGTCGCGTGAGGGCTCGGGTCGGAGCCCTCAAGCTCGGTCGAGCTTGAGGGCCCATTCTGCCCGTGTCGAAGTCCTCGACAACTTCGCACACCGGGTTCTCCCACGGCATGGCCCGACTTTTTTGCTATGAAATACGTAGGAGGATTGGCGGTAACAAAGAGTTGAACCGCGTGAAGGAGATCAGTTTGCTATAGACATATGCCGAAAAGTAAAATCTGACTTTTCAATAAATTGCGATGGAACTCAAGCGATTGAAACCTACCGCGCTGCCAGAACTCAAAGGATCCGGCCGCTTGATGGGGCGGGCAGTCGTCCAACAAAGCGACACCGGTAGCATTCCGGCTATCTGGAGACGCGACCGGCAAACGGCGGGCCCTCATGTTGATCGCCGGCAAAATAAGGGCTCCGGTGCTGACGAATCCGGCAATGCGGGTCCTCGCGTTGGAACCGGGTGCGAACCCGGGCCTCTTGATCAATTTGTCCTTCCGCATGTTGTGGCCACACTCTTTCCTGCAAAAACCGAGACAGGATGAGGCTACATAACCAGTAAGCAACTCATTCCCACGTGGCAGCTGGGCGGCAGCAGCTGGAGATGGACTTTCTGACGTGGAAAAGGCTGTCAGGATGGATTGTAGTGGTGGGACCCATGGCCAACAGCTGGCTGCAGAGCTTCGGTACTGCAGCGTTATCCCTTCCGCCGTCCATCGGAAGTTTTCGGAAAAAAGAAAAGAAAAGAAGAAGAGAACCCTGCATTGTCCAACGAGAAAGGTAAAACGAAAGAGGACATCTGCGTCGAATACGGCTAAGACAAACAAGGGTTCGAAGGACAAACCTAGCACGGACACGTGACATTCCGAAGCAAACCCTCGTCTCCTACATTGCCTGTAACATTGTTCTTTGACGTTACAAAATGGGCATTCCTACTTGGTGACACTAACACTGACTTCCGCACTGCTCTGGATGACAGGGACGAGAAACGCGTTCAATGACTCCTTGTCCAGACGGGAATAGGCCAGTTTGGTGAATGAAACATGGGGCCTCTCCGTCCACCACGAAGTAGTTTTCCATATTCGTTCACGAAACACGTTTTCGCTCTAGACAACAGAATCAAGCAACTAGAGTCCGGCTGCAGCATTCGGTCCGAGGCAGGTCACCGCCACACAACAGACGCTGATAGTCCGAAATGAACGAACCCACAACCGTCAACAAAATAGGTAACTGTGTTTCTGTCTGACCTGAGTAGGTAACGCAATCGCCATGCATTGTCCAACGACACAAGGAAAACGAAAGAGGAATTCTGAGTCGACTTCGGCTTAGACTTGCAAGCGTTCGAAGGACAAACCTAGTNTCCATATTCGTTCACGAAACACGTTTTCGCTCTAGACAACAGAATCAAGCAACTAGAGTCCGGCTGCAGCATTCGGTCCGAGGCAGGTCACCGCCACACAACAGACGCTGATAGTCCGGAATGAACGAACCCACAACCGTCAACGAAACAGGTAACTGCGTCTCTGTCTGACCTGAGTAGGAAACGCAATCGCCATGCATTGTCCAACGACACAAGGAAAACAAAAGAGGAATTCTGAGTCGACTTCGGCTTAGACTTTCAAGCGTTCAAAGGACAAACCTAGTACGAAAACATGACATCCAGATGCAAACCCCTGTTTCGTACACCACCCGGACTCCACTCTTTCACGCGACGAAAGTGCATTCCTGTTTGATGGCACGAAACATGACTTTTGCATTGATCTGCAAAAGGAATGAGAAACGTGTTTCATGGCTACGTGTCCGTCGGGAATATGCCCGTTTCATGAATCAAACAGAAGTCCTCGCCTTCCACCAGAAGTGGGTTTATAGTTTTTGACTCTAGAACAGGGTTCCTCGTTTGACGCGACAGAAACTGTGAAACCAACCATCGGTCCGACCGAAGGTCAGAATGGACTAACCCACAAATATAAACGAAACAGGTAACTTTGTCTCAGTCTGACAGGAGTGGGAAACACATTCGCCTTGCTTTGTCCAACGCGAAAGGGAAAACAAAAGAGGACATTTGCTGCGAATACGGCTAAGACTAGCAAGCGTTCGAAGGACAAACCTAGCACGGACACGTGACATTCCGAAGCAAACCCTCGTTTCCTACATTGTCTGTAACTTTTCTTTTTCACGTTACGAAAGGGGCATTCCTATTTAGTGACACGAACCATGACTTTCGCTCTGCTCTGGAGAACAGGAACGAGAAACGTGTTCAATGTTCAAGCACCCATTCGTCCGGACGCGAATGTGCCCGTTTGGTGAATGAAACATGGACCACTCCGTCTACCACAAAGGGTTTAGCCATGTTCATTCACGAAACACGTTTTCGCGCTAGACAAGACAACCCAGATACTAGAGTCCGGCTGCTGCATTCAGTCCGACGCAGGTCACCGCTGTACAACAGACGCTAATAGTCCAGAATGAACGAACCCACAACCGTAAACGAAACAGGTAACTCCGTTTCCGTCTGATGGGAGTGGGAAACGCAATCGCCATGCATTGTCAAACGACACAAGGACAACGAAAGAGGAATTCTGCGTCGACTTTGGCTTAGACTTGCAAGCGTTCGAAGGACAAACCTAGTACGAAAACATGACTCCAGATGCAAACCCTCGGTTTCTACACTGCCTGTAACTTTTCTTTTTCACGGTACAAAAGGGGCATTCCTATTTGGGGACACGAACCATGACTTTCGCTATGCTCTGTCGGACAGGCTGTCTCGTTCGTTTCAAGAAACATGCAAAAACAGTTTCATCGATCGAACAGTCCTGTTCCGATAGCCGGATCAATATTTCTTCTCTCGGACAAGAATCGGTGAAACCGTTTCCGTCAGCCGAAAAGGTTTAATGATCTTCTATAACAGTGTATTCCTGCTTGCTCAACAGAACGGTCGTCTTCCGTTCTGCGGAACCTGATATTTCTTCTGCATAAACAGAAACAAGCAACTCTTTGGTTGACAGAAACGGGAAACAATGTCTGTTTTGTTCCACGAAACAATGAACACCGGTTTCAACGATGGAAACAGTCCTCTTCCGTCAGCCTGTATAGCAATCTCATTTATAAGAAACGAAACAAGAAAACCTTCTATGAACCGAATAGCCTGTTTTGCGCTGACATGACAGCGTTTGCCTGCTTCCTGAACAGAACGGTCCTCTTTCGTTGTCCGGAAGCTGATATTCCGACTGCATAAACAGCATTTCTCGTTCGTATTGTATGGACAGGCAACTCTTTCGTGTACTCTTACCGTGTTTTCTACTTTCCGTCGTCAAGTCGGGGGTTTCATCGCTACTAGGTGCGTATCGTCGTCCATTTCATTTGCTTTG
>SZWC01007917.1:74499-92516 GCA_023375785.1 Penium margaritaceum
CAGTTGCCCTGCGTTCTCGCGCACGCGGTAGGGAAGAGTTGAGGGAGCCGGAAGTAATCGTCCTTTCCTCCTCGGATGCAGCAGGTTCAGACGGGACTTCATGTGAAACCAGTGCGCCGGCTGTGACGTCGGTCGCTTCCCCCGCTGCTGGCATGGCTTCTGAAGCAGCCGGCACGTCGCAAGTCGTTCCGCTGTTTCACCCACACACCTTCATCGGCACGCCAGAAGGTACGATCTGAGATGTGTCTTTTTGCACGCATGTAGAGTTATTTGTGTCGCATGACCTAAGACCACGCTTGGAATTCTATTCTGCAGACCTGGTAACATTGCCGAAACTTCAATGGCTTGCAAAGATGGGCGCCTGCGGCATGGCCATTGGAAGGAAGCCATGGAGGCAACCGCACAAAGTGTTAGAGTTTTTTCCCATGAAGTTCCACTCCGACGATTTTCAGAAGTTGCAAAGATTCGAGCAAGCCTGCCCGTCGACGTTGTGGCTGGTCCTTCAAACACATGCCGCGCAGAAGATTGTGCGTGAGAAGGCAAGGGATGAGGGTGCCGGTAAAAATGCTGTAACACTGGTCTTCGAGGCATTTTTCCAGCGGCCTTGGGTTCTGAAAAATCCTTACCGCCAAGAGGAAGATAACATCAATGATCTCATGATTGAGCACACTGACCCCGACAAGAAGTTCAAGAGGCCGCTGTATAAGTCCTACCGGTGCGGAAAACTAGAATCAGCAAAATCCCAGTGGAATCAGCCGGTAAGATCAATCTTTATGTTAGCAGTAGTTTTTCAATCTTAAAGAAACAAATAGACGTGACGAAAAACTCTCTCGTGTGTTCTTCGCAGAAACTTGATGATGCAGACTCTGCGGATGGAAACTCACCTTCCGCGACGAGAAAGAGAAGACCTGAGACAGCTGACTCCTCATCTTCTGCGCCTACCGAACCTGTTCGTAGTTGTGCTGCTAGGCGCGCGCGCAACACTGAGAGTCGTGCCGCTGCAGCCGCAGCTGAAGTGCGCGTCCAGGCAATCGCGGCGCAAGAAGTCTCTGGCGCGGCCTCCGCAGACGGTCGCAACGCGTCTGTTCAGACTGGAAGAGGCATAGATAGTTCTGCGTCTGACACTGCTGCCGTTGCTGCTGCTGCCGCATCCGCTGCTGCCGCCACCGCTGCTGCCTTTCCCGCCACCGCTGCTGCCCCTGCTGCTGATTCTGCCGCTGCCGGTCTTGGTCAGTTTCCCGCACCTGGTGAGTTGCCGCAGTCTGCTCAGATCCCGCAGCCAAGTCAGTTCCCGCAGTCGGCTCAGTTACCACAGCAAGGTCCGTTCCCGCAGTCCGGTCACTTCCCGCAGTCCGGTAACTTCCCTCAGTCGTGTCACTTCCAGCAGTCCGGTCAGTATCCGCAGCCAGGTCTGTTTCCTCAGCCCGGTCAGTTCCTGCAGCCTGGTCAGTTCCCGCAGCCCGGTCAGTTCCCTCAGCCCGGTCAGTTCCCTCAGCCCGGTCAGTTCCCGCAGCCCGGTCAGTTCCCACAGCCCGGTCAGTTCACGCAGCCCGGTCAGTTCGCGCAGCCCGGTCAGTTCCCGCCGTCCAGTCAGGTCCCGCCGTCCAGTCAGGTCCCGCCGTCCGGTCAGGTCCCGCCGTCCGGTCAGTTCCTGCAGCCAGGTCAGTTCCCGCAGCCCGGTCAGGTCCCGCCGTCCAGTCAGGTCCCGCCGTCCGGTCAGGTCCCGCCGTCCGGTCAGTTCCTGCAGCCAGGTCAGTTCCCGCAGCCCGGTCAGTTCCCGCAGCCAGGTCAGTTCCCGCCGTCTAGTCAGGTCCTGCCGTCTACTCAGGTCCCGCCGTCTGGTCAAGTCCCGCCGTCCGGTCTGGTCCCTGCGTCCGGTCAGGTCCCGCAGCCCGGGCAGGTCCCGCACTCCGGTCAGGTTCCGCAGGGAGGTCAGATCCCCCAGCCCGGTCAGAACCCGCAATCCTGTCTGGCCCCGCAGGCCGCAGAGCCATCGCAGTCCGGTCAGCTGCTGCAGCCCCGCGAGCTTCCACAGTCCGGTAACCCCACGCATCAGTCACCGACTGCCGGTGAGTTCCCGCCGTCCCCATCTCTCTGTCAGTCCCCCCAAGCAGGTCAGGGCACCCAAGCCGTTGAGTCTCCGCACGCCGTTGATCTGAATACTGCCCGTATTTGGATCCCGGAAGGCGTTCAATTCCCGGCACCTGCTCAGGTCACGCAACCCGTTCAGGCCGCGGAAGTTGGTCAGGCAGCAGAGGTTGCACAGGCAACTGCAGGTGATCAGTCCGTGCAAGATAGTCAGCCAACAGAAGCTGGCCAGTCTGCAACTCCTGGGACTACTTGCGGAGGAGTTCCAAACCTGCTGCCGTCTGGAGAACCAACGCCCGCTCGGGTAAGTTGTCTCAAGTGCCTGAATTGTGTAAAATAGTGTATTGTCACATGACTTCCTTGGGGCTTACACGACGCGATTTTCTTGGGGCTTTGGCAGCAAGCTGGAGTGTCTTTTTCCGGCCAGCAGCAGCAAGACCTGTCTGCGTGCGGGCAAGAAGCTGGAACTGCTGATTTTCCGCAACAGTGTTCGAACGTTGTTCAGCCTTCGCAGCAGGCAGATCAAACTCTCTTGGATGAGCTTGTCTACTGTACGCAGCCGGATTCTGCGAACCAGCACGATTCGGTAACGTCTGTTTTTTAATGTTCATATTTTTCCATCACTGTGTGACAGATAGATTGATGTAGTTTGTGGAATTGGTATGTATTTTTGCAGGAAGTTTTTGATGAGCTAACAAACCATCTTGCGAGCAATTGTGGACAAGGAGTACCCGACGGAACCTTTACTGGAATGATGGCAGATAGTTGTAAACCTCTTGCTGCAAATTACCGGAGGAGCCCGCCGCAAACCATCCTGGAGATGGAAGACCTTCTTCACATGGCTAGAGACTACCTGAAAGGCTTACATGGCGCGAGCAACAATTTCTGCAACTGACTGGAGCGAGTGATCATCAGGGGCAAGCGCATCGTGGACACCGGAGGTACGTTGTACAGTGAATGCTGCAGCTTACATTGTTTTTTGCATATTGGAAGCAATGAACTGATATTGTTTTTTTAATGTGCTGAGTTCACGCAACAGACACTTCAAGAGTGGCACTTCCACGGTCAGTAGTGTCAGGTAATTTCTGCAAAATTCTCTGTAACATACCCCAGTGCTAGCGATGTGCTTGACCTGATATAATTTTTGTCCGTTTTCAGAGCTTTGTCAACGCATTGGCAAACATAAATCAGACAATGGGGACGGCAGTTCCTCTGACCATGGAGCAAGTTTCATTGGAGTAGGGATCAGCAAGTCTCCGCAACCATCCTAGAGTTCCCGCAGCCAAGGAGAACGAAGATGAATCACGTACGCAGGGTAAGTGTGTTCAATGTGATGTTCTTTTGTGCTGCATGCAACCGTTCAATGTCTGACCACTGACATGTATATGTGCAGATCAGGGGTTGAAGGGGATGAAGGTGTTGAAGGCGACTACCTTTGAACATGTGAAGAATACTCAAGTTCGTTCAAGATTGTCGCGAAAAACCGTCTCAGAAAAAAACCAGCCCCGACGTACCAGCCGACTCAAAAAGCCATCTACTCGTTGGGGCGACTGTGAAACATGGCAACTGCCATTTCAGAAGAAAAAATAGGATACTGCCATATAGATTTGGCAGATGTATTAGCATTCCTCGTTGTGTATAGTCATAACGATGACATATCTGGGTAGGTGGGTATAGTTTTCTAAAACGTTTGAAGTTTCCAACGCTTCCATAATGATGAATAATAAAGGGGAAGTTAAAGGGAATGACATCACCTCATGCAAAGCCTTCTCCTACATTCTAGTTACGCGTAAGTAGAATTGGTTACTACTGAGTCAAGACCTTAACATGTCTACTGATCGTGAATGTTGCCAAACGATGGGTGATTGCATCCTTTGTTCCACAATCCGCTGTAACAATGTGAGACTTGTGTGCAAAATAGTAGCACAGTAACACACTTATTTGTTTAAACATCAGTGCATGTACCAGATTTTAGGATTGTACCTGGTTTTGATTGTCGCCAAGCCATAGCCGTTTGGAGTTGCCTTTACGACTTAGCTGTAAGGTTAACAATTTGCAAGTTGCAATTTACTATTTCAGCTTCTTCTCGATGGCTGCAATTCTTTGCAAGATGGAAATTTGGAATACATTCTTGTTCTGTCCTCACAGAGAAACTGGAATGTTCAATGTTCACCTACTTGCAGTCTATTACTAACTTGCAAGTGTTGTGTAGGTGAACGTTAAAGTTGCGACTTGATATCTCAAAAGGAATACATATTGAAGTTAACAGTTTGCAAGTTGCAACTTCAGCAATTGAGAAAAGATGAAGTATAAAGTTCTCTGCAAGATGGGAACCTGGAAACCAACAGGATTGCTGAAGTTCTCTATTTCCTTCTATTCTTAGTTGGAATACATATTGGCGTCGCTTCCTGACAAAGGGGAATGGAATGGAATGTTTAATGTTCACTTTTTCCAAACAGACGCAAGGTATACTCCGTGGTACATGGAAAACGTGGCAAATGTTGATATGAAAACATCATTGATTCAAAGATAACTGCTAAGGCTAAAACCATCTGAAAAATTCTCATTCCCGCATTCCACATGTACTCGCTCCTTGTTCTTGCGGAAGTTCCAGTAAGCAAACACAACTCTACACATCTCCATCAAGTCCTGTGGTTGAGTGTACAATCTGTGGTCCGAGGTGTCCCCATTTCTGTTGATAAGAGCTGTTCCATCACACACAAGCTTGGAGGGATAGACACCACATTTTGAACAGCACGTACCAAGACCCTCCACATCAATCAGTTTCAAATAAGCTTGCAAAGCTGTCGCAAGCGTTGACCGACACGGAAACTCAAGAGGTTTGGTCACTTTCTCGTAGAACTTGAAAGCTCCGTGAGTTGCTGAAACGGAAGACCCATTGCACGTCAAGGCCAAGACAAAGAGCATGGTAGAGTGGGTCAATGCCGTTGACGAGGTGAAAATGAAGATGCCATCACTGTTCCCATCAGCGAATAAAGTGCACTTGCAGCGCGCAGTCCGGTAATGTTGCACGGGAACCTGCACGACGCCATCAACGTCATTATCAACAATCCGATGGGCTCAATTCTTTTCAACAGGGTTAACTGCCTCTTCGTACTTACCAACTTCGAACCATGGTACAAATCATGTAGCCTTATAGTTCTGAAGGCCTGCAAGAAGACGAAATACTCAACTTCAGACGGTAGACTGACGTGTAAAAAACAAGAACGTTGCAAAGAACATACCCATGTCCATTGATGACCACAGGGGCAATGCTCCGTTGTCGGTTTTGGAGCACGGAGGACGAACCCATCTTCGAACGCCTTCTTCGCCTTTTGTACAACTTCTTCAGGAGGACGATCTCTTGAAGGGTGTAAACTCGCATGAACATTGATCTTCTGAAACGACTTCAAGCGAGGCCACTGACAGAGCGTCCACTTCGCCTTCTCATGTTCTTCTGAGAGACAAGGACCCACAGACGGGTCACAAGTCGAACAGGTGTCAATCTCCACCACCACTTCATCAACACGGTGCATGCGCCGGCGTGAGTCATCATTTCCGCGTGCAAACCAGGTTTCAGCCTCTTGATGGTGCTCTTGAAGCATTTCCAGGTGGCGGGTACACTTCCCAACCCCACCGTCACAGGAGCAACGGAACTGTCCAGAGTCTTGACCTTCCAACAAACCCCACACAACCACACGGGCCCCCCCGCTCTCGGGAGACGAATCCAGCAACGAAAACGTGGGATACGCATCATTCTGGGAAATGACCAGAGATATCAGCGGAAAGAGTTCATGGTACATTGCAGTCGGAGGTNTGTGTGTGAACGCACTTGGTGTGCTTTCCTGCATAGGCACACGAGCAGCCAACACCGCCGCCCCACTTCCTCCATGTTGTGACAGGAGGTGCAAACTGGCCAGGGGGGTTTGGGACTGGCAGACAGGGAACCCATGTTGCTTTCTTTTTGTGATCAAAATCGGGCAAGACAGCTGCGTAGTCTCCGATGCGGACCACTGTTCCCTCGAATTGAGGTAACTGCAGTTCGCATTCAAAGCATGAGAGAAGACTCTCATAGCTCGCTCCCTCAGGAGGATCATAGTTTTTCGCCGCTCTGTGTTGAGGCCGCAGATGCCGCCGATCAAATACATAGTTCGGTGTGGCATTGAATAATGCCACTCTTGGTGCTTGACGAACCTGCAGTCATTCGCACAACTTGTTCAAACCACTCGGCGTGAAGGAACTTCAAAATCTGANTACGAACGCCCGACATTGGGTGCACAGTGAGGGCATATTGATTTCTCTGGGTTTTGAGCCCATGTGTCAGAAGCTTCATCATGAAAAAAGAGGCCTTCAAGGTCTTCAACCTTCAGGCGAAGAACGGCACACCTGGAAAACAGAGTTGAGTCCATTTCTGAGTACGTTCACATCAACCATACATCTTTAGCTTAGCTACGGTTTTTACCATTTTAGCTACACATGACACTCGAATATACTCCATTATCAGCATGACACCATATGCATGCAGTTCAGACATACCTTCTGCAGTACCATCTGATGTGTCCGTCCTTAGTGCGACGTGCAGTCGAGTGTCTTCCCCCGCATGTCCTGTTTGGGCATATCCACATACCACCGCTGCCCACGAGTCTGGCAATGACATCACTGTCACGAGAATTACTTTTCTTCCGATGAGATGGGGGAGGAAAACTGGCTCGATCAGTGTCATACAAACGGACGAGATCTGTTGCTATGGTATTCCTCCCAGTCTCTTTGCAAATGTGGCACCTGACGTTAAGACTGCCAGCATTTCTGCGCAACAGTGCAATGTCAACAGGCCATCTGACTGCACCGAGTGGCGGTAGATGTCGCGTTCACCAAGCTAGAGGTGGGCGGCTGTTGTAGCTCACACCGACACCATGACTGGGTCGCGGATCTCTGCGATCAAGGCGGGATGGTCATACCATCTGGCCACAAGTGTGCAATAACGTCAAAACAGACAGATGGACAGGGTAACCACAGTTCTCTCATCAAATCAGAAGTGGGAGGCACAGAGCGCCATCGACTTTGCAAGCAAAGGAACGGCTGGACACGGCAAAAGAGGACGGCTGGACACGGCAAAAGGGAACGGCTGGACACGGCAAACAAGAAGGAAGAAGATAAACAGAAAAAGCACACAGAAAGACGGAACGGCAGAGCACGGGAACTCACGGTTGCGTGAAGGATTTGCACGGGAAGAGGCGGCGACCGCCCGTGGAGCACCCACGCAACAAAGAAGAGGAGGAGGAGGACACTAGACCCGATAGGCCTAGTAGCGCTGTTCGTCAACAGCCCGGCTTCCGCCATGGTCAGAGGGTTGACACATGACGGGTCTCTGGAAGGGAGTTGGACCCACAGCGATGGCCATGGATCGGCATAGCTCTCTGGAGTTGTCGATGCGGCTACACCACTCAGCTAGGTTTTCGGGCTAACTGCATCGGGGCTCAGACCCGAGCTGAGACCGTAGGAAGAGAAGTGTCTTCACAGGACACACTAACGCGCTAAACGTGAACCACACGTATCAAAAGCTCGACGCGTCTCCACTACATGAGGGCAAACGGAAGCAAACAGGGAAACCCACTTTTGCAGGTCGGACGTCTTGTCGACAAAGGGGGAAACCCAGCCCCATACAAAGGGGAAATCCTTTTAACGTGCACAAAGGAGGAAATTCCTTTTGCATAAGACAGGGAAATTCTAGTTGCGTCAACCAGGATGAAGAAAGGGTTAGTTCGATTTGAAGAACATATACCTACGGTGTTGACAAAACGAAACAAATCTTGGCGGATGTGACGCGACAACTCTTAATCCGTCTATGCAAGAGCTAAAACCTATTTCCTATGAAATAGTAAGTCTTGTTCCGTTGAAGAGATGAATAACCCTGTTTCATATCACGCTGTGCCTATTTCGTCTTTGAGAAAAAAAACCTGTTGTAGATGACGGGAAATTTCGACATCTGACGACAAAGGAGAAAGTCTTGAATCATGTGACGGGACAACTCTCATTCCGTGGATGAAAAGGGGAAACCTCTGTTGCAGAAGACTCATCAAAGCCTATATTGTCGACTAAGAAGAAAAACCCACTTCCACGAATGGTGTTAATGCCTACGCAATGGACAAAAGTAGAAAACGACGATTGCATAGAGTGAAAATGCCTATTTCGGTAAGACCTGTTGCATGAAAGAGGGAAATCCTTATTGCGTCTCCAAAAGGGATAAAACTCGTTTCATATCCCGCTGTGCCTAATTCGCCTTTGAGAAATAAAACCTGTTCCTTCTGAACCACGTCCAAAAACGAGAAAAGGTCAGTTGTGGAGGACGGAAAGACGGGATTTCCGTAGACATAGAAGAAAATACCTGTTGCAAATGACGGGGAAAAACTTATTCCGTTGATCAATGAAAAAAACCCACTTGCATATGCCTCGTGAATGCCTCTATTGTCCATACAATGGAAGAATCATGTTCCACACCGTGCGATAACGCCTGTTCCATCGACAGAGGAGGCGAATCCTGTTTACCATGTCTGGACAGTGAATATTCCGACAACACAGAAGGGAAAATTTGGTCGTTCAAACTCGCATTTCAAACATGGACTGGAAAGGAAGGTGAACCCCAATGGAAAAAAAAAATTCGTGGGAGATGGGGGGGGTGGCAAAACGACTTCAGCAATTTCGCAGGGACGTTGAACCCAGTAGGGAAGGTGAGGGACGGTTTTCGTCACCCTCCATCTAACCTCATAATATTTTGTATGGTCAATTAAAGACTAATTTGAGTAGTAATATTCCTCTCAAAGTAAACTTCAATTTTGTTTGAGTAGTAATATTTCAACTTCGATAAAATGAATAAAGTTTTTACCCGCAACAATTCGTGGACCGGGGGTCATGCTCGTGCACCAGGTGCGTGCCTGCGCTCACTGCTCCCGACGCCCGTTCTGCATCCACGTTCGGTGTTTCTTCGGGAGGATCGTACCCGGCGAACCTGTGCGACTGCCTCTACGCCCCGCAATTTTCGCCTCTCCATTCTGTCGTTCCATCTGCCCGCAACAATTCGTGGACCGGGGGTCGTGCGCGTGCACCGGGTGCATGTCTGCGCTCACTGCTCCCAACGCCCGTTCTGCACCCACGTTTGGTGTTTCTTCGGGAGGATCGTACCCGGCGGTACTGTGCGACTGCCTCTACGCCCCGCAATTTTTGCCTCTCCATTCTGTCGTCCCATTTGCCCGCAACAATTTGTGGACCGGGGGTCGTGCGCGTGCACCGGGTGCGTGCCTGCGCTCACTGCTCCCGATGCCCGTCCTGCACCCACGTTCGGTGTTTCTTTGGGAGGATCATACCCGGCGGTACTGTGCGACTCCCTCTACGCTCCGCGATTTTCGCCTCTCCATTCTGTCGTTCCATTTGCCCGCAACAATTCGTGGACCGGGGGTCGTGCGCGTGCACCGGGTGCGTGCCTGCGCTCACTGCTCCCGACGCCCATTCTGCACCCACGTTCGGTGTTTCTTCGGGAGGATCGTACCCGGCGGTACTGTGCGACTGCCTCTACACCCCGCAATTTTTGCCTCTCCATTCTGTCGTCCCATTTGCCTGCAACAATTCGTGGACCGGGGGTCGTCCGTACGCACCGGGTGCGTGCCTACGCTCACTGCTCTCGACGCCCGTTCTGCACCCACGTTCGGTGTTTCTTCGGGAGGATCATACCCGGCGGTACTGTGCAACTGCCTCTACGCTCCACAATGTTTGCCTCTCCATTCTGTCGTTCCATTTGCCCGCAACAATTCGTGGACCGGGGGGTCGTGCGCATGCACTGGGTACGTGCCTGCGCTCACTGCTCCCGACGCCCGTTCTGCACCCACATTCGGTGTTTCTTCAGGAGGATTGTACCCGGCGGTACTGTGCAACTGCCTCTACGCCCCGCAATTTTCGTCTCTCCATTCTGTCGTCCCATTTGCCCGCAACAATTTGTGGACCGGGGGTCGTGCGCGTGCACCAGGTGCGTGCCTGCAATCACTGCTCCCGACGCCCATTCTGCACCCACATTTGGTGTTTCTTCGGGAGGATCGTACCCGGCGGTACTGTGCGACTACCTCTACGCTCCGCAATTTATTCCTCTCCATTCTGTCGTTCCATTTGCCCGCAACAATTCGTGGACCGGGGGTCGTGCGCGTGCACCGGGTGTGTGCCTGCGCTCACTGCTCCCGACGCCCGTTGTGCACCCACGTTCGGTGTTTCTTCGGGAGGATTGTACCCGGCGGTATTGTGCGACTGCCTCTATGCCCCGCAATTTTCGCCTCTCCATTCTGTCGTCCCATTTGGCCACAACAATTCGTGGACCGGGGGTCGTGCGCACGCACCGGGTGCGTGCCTGCGCTCACTGCTCTCGACGCCCGTTCTGCACCCACGTTCGGTGTTTCTTTGGGAGGATCGTACCCGGCGGTACAGTGCGACTGCCTCTACGCTCCGCAATTTTCGCCTCTCCATTCTATCGTTCCAGTTGCCCGCAACAATTCATGGACCGGGGGTCGTGCGCGTGCACCGGGTGCGTGCCTTCGCTCACTGCTCCCGATGCCCGTTCTGCACCCACGTTCGGTGTTTCTTCGGGAGGATCATACCCGACGGTACTGTGCGACTGCCTCTACGCCCCGCGCTTTTCACCTCTCCATTTTGTCGTTCCATTTGCCCGCAACAATTCGTGGACCGGGGTTCGTGCGCGTCCACCGGGTGCGTGCCTGCGCTCACTGCTCCCGACGCCCGTTCTGCACCCACGTTCGGTGTTTCTTCGGGAGGATTGTACCCGGCGGTACTGTGCGACTGCCTCTACGCCGCGCAGTTTTCACCTCTCCATTCTGTCGTCCGATTTGCCCGCAACAATTCGTGGACCGGGGGTCGTGCGCGTGCACCTGGTGCGTGCCTGCGCTCACTGCTCCCGACGCCCGTTCTGCACCCACGTTCGGTGTTTCTTCGGGAGGATCGTACCCGGCGGTACTGTACAACTGCCTCTACGCCCCGCAATTTTCGCCTCTCCATTCTGTCGTCCCATTTGCTCGCAACAATTCGTGGACCGGGGGTCGTGCGCGTGCACCGGGTGCGTGCCTGCGCTCACTGCTCCCGACGCCCGTTCTGCACCCACGTTTGGTGTTCCTTCGGCAGGATCGTACCCGGCGGTACTATGCAACTACCTCTACGCCCCGCAATTTTCGCCTCTCCATTCTGTCGTTCCATTTGCCCGCAACAATTCGTGGACCGGGGGTCATGCGCGTGCACCGAGTGCGTGCCTGCGCTCACTGCTCCCGACGCCCGTTCTGCACCCATGTTCGGTGTTTCTTCGGGAGGATCATACCCGGCGGTACTGTGCGACTGCCTCTACGCTCCGCAATTTTCGCCTCTCCATTCTGTCGTTCCATTTGCCTGCAACAATTCGTGGACTGGGGGTCGTGCGCGTGCACTGGGTGCATGCCTACGCTCACTGCTCCCGACTCCCGTTCTGCACCCACGTTCGGTGTTTATTCGGGAGGATCGTACCCGGCGGTACTCTGCGACTCCCTCTACGCCCCGCAATTTTTGCCTCTCCATTTTGTCGTCCCATTTGCCCGCAACAATTCGTGGACCCGGGGTCGTGCACGTGCACCGGGTGCGTGGCTGCGCTCACTGCTCCCGACGCCCGTTCTGCACCCACGTTCGATGTTTCTTCAGGAGGATTGTACCCGGCGGTACTGTGCGACTGCCTCTATGCCCCGCAGTTTTCGCCTCTCCATTCTGTCGTTCCATTTGCCCGCAACAATTCGTGGACCGGGGGTCGTGCGCGTGCACCGGGTGCGTGCCTGCGCTCACTGCTCCCGACGCCCGTTTTGCACCCACGTTCGGTGTTTCTTCAAGAGGATCGTACCCGGCGGTACTGTGCGACTGCCTCTACGCTCCGCAATTTTCGCCTCTCCATTCTGTCGTTCCATTTGCCCGCAACAATTTGTGGACCGGGGGTCGTGCGCGTGCACCGGGTGCGTGCCTGCGTTCACTGCTCCCGACGCCCGTTCTGCACCCACGTTCGGTGTTTCTTCGGGAGGATCGTACCCGGCGGTACTATGCGACTGCCTCTACGCCCCGCAATTTTCGCCTCTCCATTCTGTCGTCCCATTTGCCCGCAACAATTCGTGGACCGGGGTCGTGCGCACGCACCGGATGCATGCCTGCGCTCACTGCTCCCGACGCCCGTTCTGCACCCATGTTCGGTGTTTCTTCCGGAGGATCGTACCCGGCGGTACTGTGCGACTGCCTCTACGCCCCGCAATTATCACCTCTCCATTCTGTCGTTTCATTTGCCCGCAACAATTCGTGGACCGGGGGTCGTGCGCGTGCACCGGGTGCGTGGCTGCGCTCACTGCTCCCGACGCCCGTTCTGCACCCACGTTCAGTGTTTCTTCAGGAGGATCATTCCGGGCGGTATTGTGCAACTGCCTCTACGCCCCACAATTTTCGCCTCTCCATTCTGTCGTCCCATTTGCCCGCAACAATTCATGGACCGGGGGTCGTGCGCGTGCACCGGATGCGTGCCTGCGCTCACTGCTCCCGACGCCCATTCTGCACCCACGTTCGGTGTTTCTTCGGGAGGATCGTACACGGCGGTACAATGCGACTGCCTGTACGCCCTGCAATTTTTGCCTCTCCATTCTGTCGTCCCATTTCCCCGCAACAATTCGTGGACCGGGGGTCGTGCGCGTGCACCGGGTGCGTGCCTGCGCTCACTGCTCCCGACACCCGTTCTGCACCCACGTTCGGTGTTTCTTCGGGAGGATCGTACCCAGTGGTACTGTGCGACTGCCTCTACACCCCGCAATTTTTCGCCTCTCCATTCTGTCGTTCCATTTGCCCACAACAATTTGTGGACCGGGGGTCGTGCGCGTGAACCGGGTGCGTGCCTGCGCTCACTGCTCCCGACGCCCGTTCTGCACCCACGTTCGGTGTTTCTTTGGGAGGATCGTAGCCGGCAGTACTGTGCAACTGCCTCTGAGCTCCGCAATTTTCGCCTCTCCATTCTGTCGTTCCATTTGCCTGCAACAATTCGTGGACCGGGGGTCGTGCGCGTGCACCGGGTGCGTGCCTGCGCTCACTGCTCCCGACGCCCGTTCTGCACCCACGTTTGGTGTTTCTTCGGGAGGATCGTACCAAGCGGTACTGTGCGACTGCCTCTACGCCCCGCAATCTTCGCCTCTCCATGCTGTTGTTCCATTTGCCCGCAACAATTCGTGGACCGGGGGTCGTGCGCGTGCACCGGGTGCGTGCTTGCACTCACTGCTCCCGACGCCCGTTCTGCACCCACGTTCGGTGTTTCTTCGGGAGGATCCTACCCGGCGGTACTGTGCGACTGCCTCTACGCTCCGCAATATTTGCCTCTCCATTTTGTCGTTCCATTTGCCTGCAACAATTCGTGGACCGGGGGTCGTGCGCGTGCACCGGGTGCGTGCCTTCGCTCACTGCTCCCGACACCCGTTCTGCACCCACGTTCGGTGTTTCTTCGGGAGGATCGTACCCGGCGGTACTGTGCAACTCCCTCTACGCCCCGCAATTTTCGCCTCTCCATTCTGTCATCCCATTTGCCCGCAACAATTCGTGGACCGGGGGTCATGCGCGTGCACCGGGTCCGTGCCTGCGCTCACTGCTCCCGACGCCCGTTCTGCACCCACGTTCGGTATTTCTTCGGGAGGATCGTACCCGGCGCTACTATGCGACTGCGTCTACGCCCCGCAATTTTCGCCTCTCCATTCTGTTATCCCATTTGCCCGCAACAATTCGTGGACCGGGGGTCGTGCGCACGCACCGGGTGCGTGCCTGCGCTCACTGCTCCCGACTCCCGTTCTGCACCCATGTTCGGTGTTTCTTCGGGAGGATTGTATCCGGCAGTACTGTGCGACTGCCTCTACGCCCCGCAATTTTCACCTCTCCATTCTGTTGTTCCATTTGCCCGCAACAATTTGTGGACCGGGGGTCGTGCGCGTGCACCGGGTGCGTGCCTGCGCTCACTGCTCCCGACGCCCGTTCTGCACCCACGTTCAGTGTTTCTTCGGGAGGATCGTACCCGGCGGTACTATGCAACTGCCTCTACGCCCCACAATTTTCGCCTCTCCCTTCTGTCGTTCCATTTGCCCGCAACAATTCGTGGACCGGGGGTCGTGCGCGTGCACCGGGTGTGTGCCTGCGCTCACTGCTCGCGACGCCCGTTGTGCACCCACGTTCGGTGTTTCTTCAGGAGGATCGTACCCGGCGGTATTGTGCGACTGCCTCTATGCCCCGCAATTTTTGCCACTCCATTCTGTCGTCCCATTTGCCCGCAACAATTCGTTGACCGGGGGTCGTGCGCGTGCACCGGGTGCGTGGCTGCGCTCACTGCTCCCGACACCCGTTCTGCACCCACGTTCGGTGTTTCTTCGGGAGGATCGTACCCGAGTGTACTGTGCGACTGCCTCTACGCTCCGCATTTTTCGCCTCTCCATTCTATCGTTCCATTTGCCTGCAACAATTCATGGACCGGGGGTCGTGCGCGTGCACCGGGTGCGTGCCTTCGCTCACTGCTCCTGATGCCCGTTCTACACCCACGTTCGGTGTTTCTTCGGGAGGATCATACCCGGTGGTACTGTGCGACTGCCTCTACGCCCCGCGCTTTTCACCTCTCAATTTTGTCGTTCCATTTGCCCGCAACAATTCGTGGACCGGGGGTCGTGCGCGTCCACCGGGTGCGTGCCTGCGCTCACTGCTCCCGACGCCCGTTCTGCACCCACGTTCGGTGTTTCTTCAGGAGGATTGTACCCAGCGGTACTGTGCGACTGCCTCTACGCCGCGCAGTTTTCACCTCTCCATTCTGTCGTCCCATTTGCCCGCAACAATTCGTGGACCGGGGGTTGTGCGCGTGCACCTGGTGCGTGCCTGCGCTCACTGCTCCCGACGCCCGTTCTGCACCCACGTTCGGTGTTTCTTCGGGAGGATCGTACCCGGCGGTACTGTGCGACTGCCTCTACGTCCCGCAATTTTCGCCTCTCCATTCTGTCGTCCCATTTGCCCACAACAATTCGTGGACCGGGGTCGTGCGCACGCACCGGATGCGTGCCTGCGCTCACTGCTCCCGACGCCCGTTCTGCACCCATGTTCGGTGTTTCTTCGGGAGGATCGTACCCGGCGGTACTGTGCGACTGCCTCTACGCCCCGCAATTATCACCTCTCCATTCTGTCGTTTCATTTGCCTGCAACAATTCGTGGACCGGGGGTCGTGCGCGTGCACCGGGTGCGTGGCTGCGCTCACTGCTCCCGACGCCCGTTCTGCACCCACGTTCAGTGTTTCTTCAGGAGGATCATACCGGGCGGTACTGTGCAACTGCCTCTACGCCCCACAATTTTCGCCTCTCCATTCTGTCGTCCCATTTTCCCGCAACAATTCGTGGACCGGGGGTCGTGCGCGTGTACCGGATGCGTGCCTGCGCTCACTGCTCCCGACGCCCATTCTGCACCCACGTTCGGTGTTTCTTCGGGAGGATCGTACCCGGCGGTTCAATGCGACTGCCTCTACGCCCCGCAATTTTTGCCTCTCCATTCTGTCATCCCATTTTCCCGCAACAATTCGTGGACCGGGGGTCGTGCGCGTGCACCGGGTGCGTGCCTGCGCTCACTGCTCCCGACACCCGTTCTGCACCCACGTTCGGTGTTTCTTCGGGAGGATCGTACGCAGTGGTACTGTGCGACTGCCTCTACGCCCCGCAGTTTTTCGCCTCTCCATTCTGTCGTTCCATTTGCCCACAACAATTTGTGGACCGGGGGTCGTGCGCGTGCACCGGGTGCGTGCCTGCGCTCACTGCTCCTGACGCCCGTTCTGCACCCACGTTTGGTGTTTCTTCGGGAGGATCGTAGCCGGCGGTACTGTGCAACTGCCTCTGAGCTCCGCAATTTTTGCCTCTCCATTCTGTCGTTCCATTTGCCCACAACAATTCGTGGACCGGGGGTCGTGCGCGTGCACCGGGTGCGTGCCTGCGCTCACTGCTCCCGACGCCCGTTCTGCACCCACGTTCGGTGTTTCTTTGGGAGGATCGTACCAAGCGGTACTGTGCGACTGCCTCTACGCCCCGCAATTTTCGCCTCTCCATGCTGTTGTTCCATTTGCCCGCAACAATTCGTGGACCGGGGGTCGTGCGCGTGCACCGGGTGCGTGCCTGCGCTCACTGCTCCCGACGCCCGTTCTGCACCCATGTTCGGTGTTTCTTCGGGAGGATCCTACCCGGCGGTACTGTGCGACTGCCTCTACGCTCCGCAATTTTTGCCTCTCCATTCTGTCGTTCCATTTGCCTGCAACAATTCGTGGACCGGGGGTCGTGCGCGTGCACCGGGTGCGTGCCTTCGCTCACTGCTCCCGACGCTCGTTCTGCACCCACGTTCGGTGTTTCTTCGGGAGGATCGTACCCGGCGGTACTGTGCGACTCCCTCTACGCCCTGCAATTTTCGCCTCTCCATTCTGTCGTCCCATTTGCCCGCAACAATTCGTGGACCGGGGGTCGTGCGCGTGCACCGGGTCCGTGCCTGCGCTCACTGCTCCCGACGCCCGTTCTGCACCCACGTTCGGTATTTCTTCGAGAGGATCGTACCCGGCGCTACTGTGCAACAGCGTCTACGCCCCGCAATTTTCGCCTCTCCATTCTGTTATCCCATTTGCCCGCAACAATTCGTGGACCGGGGGTCGTGCGCACGCACCGGGTGCGTGCCTGCGCTCACTGCTCCCGACTCCCGTTCTGCACCCATGTTCGGTGTTTCTTTGGGAGGATTGTACCCGGCAGTACTGTGCGACTCCCTCTACGCCCCGCAGTTTTCACCTCTCCATTCTGTTATTCCATTTGCCCACAACAATTTGTGGACCGGGGGTCGTGCGCGTGCACCGGGTGCGTGCCTGCGCTCACTGCTCCCGACGCCCGTTCTGCACCCACGTTCAGTGTTTCTTCGGGAGGCTCATACCCGGCGGTACTATGCAACTGCCTCTACGCCCCACAATTTTCGCCTCTCCATTCTGTCGTTCCATTTGCCCGCAACAATTCGTGGACCGGGGGTCGTGCGCGTGCACCGGGTGTGTGCCTGCGCTCACTGCTCCCGACGCCCGTTGTGCACCCACGTTCGGTGTTTCTTCAGGAGGATCGTACCCGGCGGTATTGTGCGACTGCCTCTACGCCCCGCAATTTTTGCCTCTCCATTCTGTCGTCCCATTTGCCCGCAACAATTCGTGGACCGGGGGTCGTGCGCGTGCACCGGGTGCGTGGCTGCGCTCACTGCTCCCGACACCCGTTCTGCACGCACGTTCGGTGTTTCTTCGGGAGGATCGTACCCGGCGGTACTGTGCGACTGCCTCTACGCTCCGCATTTTTCGCCTCTCCATTCTATCGTTCCATTTGCATGCAACAATTCATGGACCGGGGGTCGTGCGCGTGCACCGGGTGCGTGCCTTCGCTCACTGCTCCTGATGCCCGTTCTGCACCCACGTTCGGTGTTTCTTCGGGATGATCATACCCGGTGGTACTGTGCAACTGCCTCTACGCCCCGCGCTTTTCACCTCTCAATTTTGTCGTTCCATTTGCCCGCAACAATTCGTGGACCGGGGGTCGTGCGCGTCCACCGGGTGCGTGCCTGCGCTCACTGCTCCCGACGCCCGTTCTGCACCCACGTTCGGTGTTTCTTCGGGAGGATTGTACCCAGCGGTACTGTGCGACTGCCTCTACGCCGCGCAGTTTTAACCTCTCCATTCTGTCGTCCCATTTGCCCGCAACAATTCGTGGACCGGGGGTTGTGCGCGTGCACCTGGTGCGTGCCTGCGCTCACTGCTCCCGACGCCCGTTCTGCACCCACGTTCGGTGTTTCTTCGGGAGGATCGTACCCGGCGGTACTGT
>SZWC01007918.1:15978-45744 GCA_023375785.1 Penium margaritaceum
ACACGCACACACGCACGCACACACGCACAAACGCATGCACGCACGCACGCACGTATGCACGCACACACGCACACACACGCACATACGCACACATGCAGCCATGCACACACACACACACACACACACACACACACACACACACACAGCAAAAATAGTTGCTGCGTGCGCCAATCAGGCTGCGCACCACGGCACGTCTGTTTGCCCTGAATTGGCCCAAAACCACTCTTTCGACCGTGTTTCAACACCTACCTCCAAATGAGGCAATGTCTGATCCTATGGCCACATAATCTTGAGCCGGACGTAACAAGTGCATACACGCCTTGTTCCAACATCGGTTCAAATTCCTAGACTGGTTGTTAGTCAGAAAATGTAGAAACAGGCTAATTGTGCCCATGGCCAATTCTGCAAGAAATGTCTAGAAGTTGCCAAAGATATGAAAGGGCCCAAGCAAATGTTTGACTCGCGATCACATCGTCCTAGCAGCTGTGGATTGATGTACGACCACGCGATTGCGCCCCTCTGCTAGCTAGATCTAGATCAACGACTTGCATGGCCATGGACATGTTGAGAGTGAGAGTGGACTTGCACGACAATGGACATGTTGAGGCCAAAGGTAACCATGTGTCTAGGAATCACACATCAACACTCCCAAATTGTTCGTGTTTGTGTTTTAGTTGGTGGCCCATCACACCTGTATTGCCCTCTTGTCTTGCACCACATACTCTTATCTCATATCTGTATAGGAGACTGATTGTTGTAACCGAGTTGGAGTTCTGCCCCTCAAGATGGGAGCAACTTGTGGTGAAGCTCGTGCGTCATGCCAGCACCAGCACAGCCTCGACATTTGGTTTTCCTTGTGGAAAGCTCTAGCTCACTGAAAAATTGAGATGCCTCGGCTATCTCCTTATTTCCATGTGGGTTTACCAGGAAGTGACACCATGCTAGCCCGGTGCTGATCCGTAGGGGACCACCTAGTCTGATTAAGTCTGTGCCACAGTGAGTTGCCGCCCATGGTATCTAGCTAGCATGGAGCTGCGTCTTGTATCACATCAAAATGTCGTGATCAAAAACAGAAAGAGCAACATCGCTCATGTACACGGGACCCTGAAAACCGCGTGTGGGTATACTAATCATTGTTTTCATGGCCTATTGCATGTCCACCTCCTATCTTCATATCCGAATGATTCCCTTTTACCCACGTTCTGAGCTTCATCCTACCCGAATACCCACTGTGAACACAAAATGAACAGATTACCCACTTTTTTAACGGCTGACAGCATTGTACACAAAGTGCGAATCATAACCAACCGTGTACACGGTACCCACTTGTGTGGAAACATGATCACATTCCCAATAGTCTAATCATGTTCTGTCAAAAGTGGATATCGTGGTCACAATGTTTTCCGATTCACTGATTGCGTTTCGTGTTTTGTTCCCGAGGGAGTCGCGTGTTATGTTAAGGTGAACATGAGATATAAGTGCAGCGTGATCGCAACAGTTTACTTGTCGTCAACGTAAAGTCGTGAGGTTGAACCAAATTAGCTTCAATTGTGTCACTGAATGCTGGTGCAGAATAAGGGGTGTACTTTTCTTGTTGCCAGTCGACGGCAACTTTATAAAACAACGACTCAATGTCATCATTCCGTACGAAGTACAAACCATGAACGTGCATGGCCGTCAAGTCGCATCTTCTGGATGAGAAGGGGGTCTGAATCTTACGTCAGACGATGATAACGGTTGCCACACGCGTGCCACATTGGCAGATATTGGGTGTCGACTGTCACTTCCGAAGTTCCGGTCCCATGCATTTGCCAACGATGGTGCGGAATGCCACACACGAGCCACGTCGGCACATAGTGGATGTGTGGTCCCATAACCGGCGAACTGGGTCCACGTCTTGATGATTCTAGCGACTGACCGTTAGGAGAAGCATTGGACATGATGCTTCGCGGTTCTCCATGTGGCACGACATCCAACAGCCTGGTTTTTCCTTCCGTTTACCGTGCGTCCCAATCGCATGCCATGGAAAGCATTTTGGGTCTTTTAGAAACCGTCCTCCCCTCTCGTGATCCCGCTCGCCATGGCACTTGTGCTCGTTCTCAACTCTGGTAAGTGGGTATGAAGGTTATGAAGGTGACCGTTAATTGGGTACGATATGTTTTAGCTTGCATGTTACTGCATGCTGAACCAACAGGGGGTGTAATGGATCTGCCACTTTTCTACTCTTACGTTCATCTGACGAGGAGGACGAGCCTCATGTGTCACAAGGGTACACAAACGGCTTCGTGTTTGATGACTTCAAATAGGCTTGCTGGGTCAAATACCTCAAGATCAAAGAGGGCATTACTACTTGCTCCCCATGCTCACTGGATATGGTGTGGATACAGAGTGAAAAAGTCCCATATTTGGAATATGTCGTGGTTATTGTGCGAAACGTGGACATGGTGATAGCTATTGACAATTATGTGGATGTTTGGTCACTCCCCCGAATAGAAACCAAAATGAAGAAACATTCTTTTGCATCCATGCCTTCGAAGGAGTTTTTCACCGTACGGACGAGCACGATTTAGCTCGCGCATCTTCGTTGCAAACTAGGAAACATGCTAGCCGCTGAGCAACAAGCTCCAACGAGCTCATATCGCGTTCTAGGCATTTCACAGCTGTCCTGAAAACCTTAGACTTGGGTGTGATTTCTTGCTGATTCAATCGCAATCCTTCCTCCCAAAAAAATCACAAAAGAATTACCAATTCAGCGCACAATCGGTGAAACCGTAGAATCAAAATCAAAAGAAAAGTGTCAATTCACTGCCTAAGTGGACGGGCTGTTTCACTTATTTGTGAAGCACAAAGGTTCCCGATTTATCGACAGTTGAAGTCAGTACATGGGTGGAATCAGGGGTGAGGCTGGTTGCGGTTTGATTTGAGGAGGTAATAGCTCAGATACCCGCACCGTGCTCACTATTAGGCTTGCATATTCACGAGTCCAAAACTTGACATGGCATCCGACCCTCGCTCACCATGCTCGATCAGCGAAAAACTTCGCTGATCGAGCATGGCGATGAGGGTCATGTGACAGTCGCTTGATCGTGACTGTCACTCCCTCGTGAGATCCCGATGGAGCGATGACCCTTTTGTTCTTTTTTTTGCAATGCGCAAACCCCTGTTACGATTTAGGGTTTTGCATGTTTTGGGTGGGTGGAGCCTGCGCAAGACATGAAACCCTACATCGCAATCGTTACGTACCAGACGTACACGAGTCCCTAATCTTCTCGAGTGGCATTTACGTTGTTACACAAACAGCCCATCGCGTCGCGAGAACCACGATATTCACTTTGATGGCAGAGGGAAAACTGGGCAACTGACCCGCCCCCACTAGATACTCCCGAACCTTCTGACAGCTTCGACCACTCTCGCGGACCTACAAACAAAGGTGTCACAACCTTTCGGTCGCTTTCTCGACGACGCTCGACGAATCCATTTATATACAGATGCATCACGCATCTGCACCGTCGATTCTCGAAGACCTCCGACTTCTCAACGGACCTTCTCGAATCTGACCACTCACGACACAAGTCCGTACGCATCGCTCGACATCCGACCCAACGACCCCGACTATGCCTCATCCGTATCTTGTCACTTGTATATGTATTCATATGTTTGATCGTTTTGACACTTGTCATCGAAGTACGCTTACCGCTAATTACTCAAGTGCCCCAAATTCTAAATCATGTTTTGCCTTGTATCTTCTACCTGTTCACGATTTACGCTCCGTTCGGCGTAACACTTGGTATCAGAGTGCAGCGGTACTGGAGAGGCATCTGACTACTTCACCCATCCAGAGGACTACCTCGCACAAGTCTTCAGCGCATCTCGCACGTCAAGACTTCGCAGACTTTGCGACTACGATATAAGACAAGCGAGCGCAACCGACGACCAGCAGCGGGTCTTTCGCGACGACTTCGGCGATGGAGGAGCAGAACGTGCCGATGCACGCAAACCCCGAAGAAACAACAAACGCTGGCATGGCGGGCGTTGTGACACCTGGAACTACCCTTACGGCTTCGGCGACCAATCCGGTCATGGACCCGACGGCGACAAACCAGCCGTCCCTACCAACAGCCTAGACAACGACAGCAGGGACGACAGGTGGCAAAGGACGACAGGCGCGGATCAATGAGGAACTGGCGAACAGGATATCTGCACTCGAGGACATCAACAGCCACCTTCTCCAACAACTCAACGTCGCGATGGATGCACTTTGCAACGTAAACGCGCGTGAAGCGGTGCTCGTCAAGAGATATTCCCAACTCTCGAGAAAACCCAAAATTCGTCCGGCTCCACCAGAACTGTTCAATCCTTCAAACTCGAAAGGACCGACGGTTCAGATGTGGCTGACGAGTTTGGAAGTGTACTTCACCGCTGATGGGGTCAATGACGATCAGAAGAAAACTGACCTCGCGGCCGCACTTCTGCATGACACGACGTTAAGTTGGTGGTCTGGCCTAAAGACCATCCAACGACAGCAGGAGTCTGGCGTAGCTGCATCAACGACTTACAGCGCCCATCTCACATCACCAACCGCAGGTGTTCTACCCTTGGAGCAGATCAACCCACAGTGGCAAGACGCGCTGACGCCACCAACCGACTCGAACAAAATGTCACACGCAATGCTTGCACGCTTTGGACGACTGAACAAAAAGTCTGACGCACAGTACTAACTCTAGCGTCTACGTCAACAGTCCAGCGTCACGGAGTACACGCGGAGATTCCAGAGATCATCACCGGAGGAGACATCACCCCCGACAAACTCTGTTTTCACTATGATAACGGCCTCAAGCGAGATATCCGGCGAGCAATGCTGTTTTCAGCATCCAAAACAACTTGCCACAGATGATTGTAGTAGCAGAAAGGATCGACAACACCGACTACAATGCTCGGATCCAGGAATCCTACAGCTGGCAACCTCCTAACCAAGATTATTGTGGAAATGGGAAAACCCAGTCGAGGGACTCATCGACTCTGATGGAAGTAGGCACCGTTGACTAGAGAAAGATACAAACCTACCACAACTACTGAAAAGTGGGGCACATCGCTTGAAACTGTCGAAGCAAGCAACAGGCCAAAAAGGGGGGGAAGTGATGGAAAAATGAGTCGGGAAACGGCACAGGGCAGGAGTAAAAGGCGCAACTCTTGTCCGCGAGGAGCGATGTGCACCGAACGATCACCCATCTGAATGGCTCACATCGCCTCACAGGGTTCCGGAGATCTCACAGTTTGACGAGGGGTACGAGGACGACCAACCGGCGATAGTGCTAAGAGTTCAGCCTTGAGGATGCAGAAGTTGTAGAACGGTACCGGCACTCTTGGATGGAGGAGCCTCACATAACTTTGTGAGCAACGACATAGTTCGTAAGCTGGGTTTGCAGACCGAACCAGGGGTGTTTGAAGGGAAAACCGTCGATGGTAGAGATACAGAGACTCTAAGAACCACTATGACTACAAGTGGGAGATCTTCAAGATGTAATGGTCTAGAGGTCTTGTCTAATGAGCGATCACAAAATCATCCTCGGACGAGATTTCCTGTATCGGCACAATCCGCAGGTCGACTGGAACAATGGCAACGTCTACCGGGAGATAGACGGCGCCAAACGACAACTTCCGCGCGTGAGACGGAATCCGACAGCGGAAACAGCAGAGGTAGAAGCAGCACAGAAAGCCAGGAAAGCCGAAAGGCGACAGCCGGTGAATCCGATACCACTCAACCTGGCCAAGCACTATGTATGGAGAGGAGCTCGTGCGTGGCTCATACATCTCGAGCCAATAGAAGAAGCAAGTGGCAAAAGCTGACTCACGATCGGCCTCATCAGCCTCATTGGCCTCGACGAAATTCGCGATGGTACTCGAAGAGTTGGCACCACTCATCGAAGAGTTTGTGAACGTCTTGCCCCATGAATTCCTGAAAACCTTACCTCCTCAGCGAGACATCGACCATCGCATCAAACTGAAGCCGGGCAGCAGACCTACCATCCAAGGGGCTTATCGGATGAGCGATCATGAGCTGACCAAGCTGAAAAAATAGCTCGACGAGAAGCTTGGTCAGGGGTTCATCCGCCCTTCCACGTCACCATACGCCGCGCCGGTGCTATTTGTAAAAGATAAAATCGGCAAGATGCGGATGTGCGTAGATTATCCGGCATTGAACAACGCTCTTATCAAGAACCGCTACCCTCTTCCTCGAGCCGACAAAACTTTTGACCAACTCCGAGGAGCCCGAATGTTTAGCAAAATCGACTTACGCAACAGATATCACTAGATACGTGTGGCAGCCGCCGACATCAAGAAGACAGCATTCTGGACTTGCTACAGGCACTTCGAGTTCATGGTCATGCCGTTTGGACTCACAAACGCCCCAGCGATGTTCATGGCGGCAATGCACAACATATTTTGTCCGTACCTTGACGATTTTATTGTGGTATACCTCGACAACATCCTGGTGCATAGTCGTACCCCAGAGGAGCACGTTGTGTTGTTCCTCAACATGATGGACATCTCAGAAAAGTTCCTGAAGCTAACAAAGAGAGAAGTTTTGTGGAAAACTCTTGAAATGCGACTTCGGTCGTCGTTCGATCGAGTTTTTGGGTCACGTCATTAACGGTGGACGGATTACCATGGATCCAAAAAAAGTGGCAGCAGTCGCTCATTGGCCAACGCCAACCAACGTTTGAGAAATTCTAGTTTTTCTCGGATTTTGCATTTACTACCGGTGATTTGTGAGGAACTACGCGCGAGTGTCAGCACCTCTTTCCGACCTCACTCGAAAAGAAGACAAGTGGCGGTGGAGAGACAGCGAACAAGAAGCGTTCACCGCTTTGTAGAACGCTCCAACCTTAGCGGCAACCCTACGATTAGCCGATCCAACAATCGACTACGTCATGGCTACAGATGCATAAGACTGAGCCATTGGCAAAATTCTTTTGCAAGATTACGGCAACGGCGAACAACCGGTCGCCTACATGTCTCGAAAAATGCAAGGACCGGAACTCAACTAAGCGGTCCACGAAAAGGAGATATTGGCGGTTGTGCACGCATTCAAGATGTGGCGATGCTACCTGGAGTGTTGCCGATGCAGCGTGCACACCAACCACCACGCATAAAAGTATTTGAAGATGCGACCGAATCTCAGCCGGCGTCAAACCCGATGGATGGAGTTCTTCGAGTCCGGCTATGAAATCGAGTACCGGCCAGAAAAAACCATTCCGGCGGACGTACTCAGCTGCCGTCCAGACTCCACATCCAACGTGGCAACCCTACAACCGCAGCGAGACCCCTACCTCGAGCGACTGTTCGCACTAGGTTACGATCAGCATGGCGGGTATGATGAAACCAAGTTCTGGTTCGACGCACCCTACTAGCGACGTCGCTTC
The DNA here is from genome assembly GCA_023375785.1 of Penium margaritaceum. Classification (NCBI taxonomy): domain Eukaryota; kingdom Viridiplantae; phylum Streptophyta; class Zygnematophyceae; order Desmidiales; family Peniaceae; genus Penium; species Penium margaritaceum. The sequence goes on from SZWC01007918.1 coordinate 23,403, forward strand.
ACTCGCCAAGTGGTTGTTCGCCCAAACGACGAACTCCGACATATGCTACTCGAAGAATGCAATGACACCAGTCCATGTGGACACTTTGGAGAGGACAAGACGCTAAAAATGCTGGCGAAAAACTATCGGAAGTAGAAAATGCAATCCGACGTGGCCAACTTCTGCAAAACCTGCGACACCTGTCAGCGACGAAAGTTTCGTTGCATGAGGCCACCCGGACTTCTGCAACCGCACCCTGTTCCGACGGAACTGTGGGCAGACATCTCCATGGACTTCGTCACCGGATTACCAGTCAAGCCCAAGTAATAGGACGCCATCATCATGGTTGTTGACAGGTTTTCTAAAATGCCCAACTTCATCCCGACAACGACAACCGTCACCGCTGAAGGAACAATAAGAATTTTTCTGAACGACATCGTACGTCTACCAAGAACCATCACGAGCGACAGAGACGGTCGATTTACCAGCCGTTTTTGGAGCAAACTGATGATTCGCTACGGAAGCAGAATTCAACTTTTGACATAACTTCATCCTCAAAGCGATGGGTAAACCGAGCGAACAAATCAGACGCTTGAACAACAGCTCCGAACACTATGCAAACCTCATGGGACGGATTGGGCACAAGTACTCCCGACCGCCGAAATCGCATATAATTCGGCAGTTTCCACCGCAACAGGTAAGACTCCATTTGATGTGGTGTATGGCAAACTTCCCGCCACACCTGCAGGACTGCAAAGTCGTACCAATGTTCCAACAATTGACGTTCATCGACACGACTTCACCACCGTATGGGAGGAAACACGGTAGACTCTTGTGAAGACACAAGTAGCGATGAAGCGAGCAGCTGACCGAAATCACAGTGATGACATCTTCACTGCTGGCAATCAAGTCCTCCTAAGCTCAGCGAACATCAAACTTCGAGGATACGACTGTTAGAAGCCCAAACCTTGGTGGTTGGGATCCTTTGAGATCGAACGCATGCAAAGCCCTCTGGTTGCACGACTCAAACTCCTCAACAATATGCAAGTTCATCCGGTGTTTCATGACAGTAGAATTAAGCACTACCGAGACCACAGGGATGAGAAACTACTATGAAGCATCCTAACCTTGTTGCTGTTGACATGGCGACACTGTCCAGTCAGCTGGCGCACTAGCAAGCAAGCAGGTGGAAGCAACAGCAAGGATCAGGCTAGAGAGACGCGCAAAGTCCCATAAGCTCCAATAGCTTAGTAATGCAAAGAGAAATGACAACTGACAAGCACACAGCATAAACACCTGCCGCGGCACACGATGGGTGACGCACACGACAGTGTTGGTTTGTCCTAAAACCGGCTAAAAACCACTATTTTGGCCGCAACTTTGCGCACAGGCATCCAAACGCAGCACCGTCTGAACCAATAGATGTAGAATCTTAAGACGGACGCTACGACTGGTCATACGCACAATTTTGGCATCTATCGATGGACAGACAATGCAGAACATGCAAATTAGGCTGGAGAGCCAGTCCACCAAGAAAACTCTATCGTCCGTAGAAAAAATGCAGAGCACCCCAGCAAGCACCCGGGACGTCGTAGCAGCCGTCTAGCAGCTGTTGGTGGATGGAACCACCAACCTTCGGTGCTCCGATGCCAACAGAGCCCGCATCAGGGTTCTGCACGAGCATGGACACGACCGAGTGGTCAAAGTAAGCTGTACAAACAGACGGATATAACTCACATCACAACACTCCCCCATGACCCGATGGTACGCATGTCCATACACGTGTAAAACAGACACAGATGCACAACAAGATGCTCAACAGTCCATGCTCACACACCCCACTCTCAGCCACTCTCAGGCAAGGGGCGTAGCCTGACATGACGAATGGCCACCATGAATTTTCCGCGCGCAAGTGCCTTGGTCAAGAAGTCAGCCCGCTGCATGTCCGTGCTGACCCACATGACGGAGATCACTTGTCACTCCAGAAGATCACGCACAAAGTGATGGTCAACAGCAATGTGCTTTATGCGTGCATGAAACACACCAAAGTTCTCTGCAATGGCAAGAGCACTGAGCGTAGAATGATGCAAGGCACAAACTGGCGCAACTCACGAAATAGACATTGCAGCCACATCGCCTCAGCAGCCCTAGCCCCCAGAGCAACATACTCAACCTCTGATGAGCTACGTGCGATACAATCCTGCTTGCCACTGCGCCACGACACAGCGGTGCCACCAGGCAGGAACACATAGCCTGTCCGCCTGCGTCCATCAGGACTCCACGCCCAGTCACTGTTTGTGTAGCCGTCGACCACAACCGAACACTGCCGTCGAAAGCAGAGTCCGAGGTACAGTGTGGACACAACGTACCGCACCACTCACACAGTCACATGAAGGGCTCTCGCCCAAGGACATTGTGAAAACTGTGCAAGGAGGTTGACGGCAAAGGAGATGTCGGGTCGTGTGGTAGTGGCCAACTACATCAAAGAGCCAATCAGGTGCAAGTATAGGGTCACGTCCACTGTCTCCCCCAGGTCTGCGGGATCATCCACCTTCAAAGCATCCTATCGATCAGGTATGATGGGGGTGGAAGCTGTAGGGACTACACTGAGGAGGTCAGCAAACCGCTCCTTCACAACGCGGGCGTAATGAGCCTGATGCAACAAGAGTGTCCGTCGCTGACGGTCACGCACGATCTCCATCCCGAGAAACACAACTGCAGGACCAAGGTCCTTCATCCTATAGGCAGCCTAGAGAACTGCCTTGGCCTCCTTCATGGCCTCCATAGAAGGAGACACAATCAGGAGGTCGTCCACGTAGACCAGGATGACAGTGAAGCTGTAAGCTTTCCGTCTGAGAAAGTGGGACGGGTCAGCGTCACTCTGCATGTAACTGGCACGTGTCAGTGTGCCGGTGATCTCCAAGTTCCAGTACCTGGTTGACTGTTTGAGGCCATGTAAGGCCTTGGGCAAGCGCCAGACCTTGTCACCGACCTCAAACCCAAATGGTTGGACTATGTAGACCTCCTCCTCTAAGGTGCCATGGAGGAACACGTTGTTCACGTCCATCTGGTGCGGCTCCCAATCGTGGTGAGCAACAACCCCCAACAGAGCGCGAGCGGTGGTCATGCGGCCAACGGGTGCGAAGGTGTCATTGCAATCTACTCCCTCAATTTGCAAGAACCCCTTGGCCGTCAAGCGAGCCTTGTAGCAATCCAGTGTGCCATCAGGCTTCACCTTCTTGTGAAAGACCCACTTGGCCTGTACAACCTTCCGTCTAGGCACGAGGTCGACAAGCTCATAAACATCGTGCTCACGGATGGTTCTCAACTCATCCTCACAAGCAGCACGCCACAAGTCAACATTGTGAGCTGAGAGTGCGTCCTTCAACGTGCCTGGATCAGGTGTCGTTGAGGGAGTGCTGCGTGTGGCTAAGAAACACGCCTCCAGACTTGGTCTGACCACAACAAGGCCGGCTGCGTGTCGCAAGCCACCAAGAACTCTCGGGCGACCAACTCGTGGCCGACAGGACATGCTGGATGCACCTCAGTGTAGTCTTCTTGGACACTCAAGCCAAGGGCCTTTGTGCCAGGCTCGCCACTCTGAACACCACGAGTCGGGCGCCTCGGCCCTGAGTCAGCAGTTTGCTGAGTCCTAGAGGCCAATGACCTAAGACGACCACCGGGCTCGCAGGAGTAGCCCGATCCTGAGGCGCTTACCTCAGGCTGCGGGGAAGGCTGCTGAGCCAGAGCCGTAGGGGACATGGATGCATGCACGGGAGTGGGTGTGACAGAGGGGACTAAGACTGGCACGGGATCAGGTGTGCCAGGGGGGACTGACGCTCGTACGGGATCAGGTGTGGCAGAGGAGACCGACACTGGCACGGGTTCGGGTGTGCCAGAGGGGTCTGACACCGGCAAGGGATCAGGTGTGCCAGAGGGGTCTGACACCGGCACGGGATCAAGTGTGTCAGAGGGGACCGACACCGGCACGGGACCACGTGTGCCAGAGGGGTCTGACACCAGCACAGTATCAAGTGTGCCAGAGGGAACTGATGAGGCTACTGGACCCACAGCCACGATGGCCGGATCGTCAGCAGCCGGAGACCGGACCACAGGTGAGGAGGCCCGGACGGACCCATCCGCAAGACTAGGCTCCCCCATCCGCCGGGAGGCCACACAAGTATGGACGTGGTCCGCGGCCAACAATAGAATGCTGGACAAGTCGCAGTAGGTGAGAGCCTGAAAGAAGAGAGCATCTCGAGAGGCAAGCCGGGTCCCAAAAGTGTCAGGCTTTTGACCGCGAGGAGATGGCGAGGAAGGTACACATGCGTCTCGGAGATGAGACCTTGGACCCCTGCTGGTCCTCGGTATACCAGACACAGGCAAGGGACCCCCAAACGTGGGCGAGACGGAGATAAGCACGATGGCCAATCCACAACTCGTACGATGTAACATGGTCAAGAAGTGGACCATGCGGCAAGCCGTTCCATACCCACGTCATGTAGGAGAACCCTTCGAAGACAAAGGACTCCGGTAGACTGCACTCATACCGCATAGCGCAAACCGCATCCTCCATGGTGCGGTTCCAACGCTCAGACACATCGTTCTGCTGTGGTGTAGCAGGGACAGAAAGCTGGTCAACGATACCGTACTCGGCAGAGTAGGTATCCATCTCACCTAAGAACTCGCCACCATGATCCAAGCGGAACGTGTGCAGGGTGTGACAAGACTGACGCTCGGTAAGGCTGCACTTCGAATCCAGTTCGCGAATCTGAAGGTGGATTCGGATTCGAGAGTCCGAATCCACTACTGGATTTGGATTCGCGAATCCGAATCCAAGATTCTCGGATCCTTGTGGATTCACGAATCTTGGCAAATCCTTGGGGGTGTCCAAGAAAATGAATGGCTGCTAAAGAATATCGGATGCACTCTGGTGCAACTCCCATTCTTTGCACTAGCGATGTAGCAGTGCCCAAATCGCTACGGAAGCGAAGCCTGCAGTGAGGCCTGACACCTGATTCGCTCGACGCGAGGCTTTGATGACCTGGCTTGGCCGACGGACGCGTCAGGACTTCGCACGCCAGCCAAATGTTGTTCAAGATCTTGAGTGCTGCGCATTGAATCACCACTCGCTCGTGGAAGACGTGCGAGTAGCAGATTTGTTGTCGCCAGCTTCGTGCATGTCTCAGGCCGATGACGTGGCACATGCACGATTCCCGCAAGTTAGCTTAGTTGTCAGCTTCCGAAGTTTCAAAACATCAAAAGTTGAATTCATCCGCGTCCTCGCTCGATAGTCGGACGTGAGCCGGACCAGCTCCATTTTTTTCACCCCCTCTCACCCTTTGTTCCTTCGAGGATTCGTTGGTGGATTCCCGAATCCCAAATGAGACCCGACCCTGGATCCGGATTCGTGAATCTGGATCCGGATTTGGGATTTGTGAAATGGATTCACGAATCCAAGGATTTGTGTGCAGCCTTAACGCTCGGCCATCACAAGCCACAGGTGGACCGCTAGTGCGGCATTGCTCTTGTGGCGGAGGCTGTAGACCCACCGCATCCGGGTGAAGTCATCGGTCAGGGTGAGAAAATATCGACCCCGATCAGAGAGGGAATCGACTGGGAGAGGACCCAGAAGGTCCGAGTGGACCAACTCTAGTGGGCGCAGTGCCCGAGAGGAGGAGTCAAGGTAAGAACAGCGATGTATCTTACCCTGGGCGCAAAAAAGACAGTCGGTCTTGGACGGCTTCTCATTAGAAGCTGCGTCAAGACTGAGGGTTGGCTGAGTTCGAATGAGCTTGGACACAGTGTCTGAGCTCACATGGCAGAGGCGACGATGTAACAAGTGCTGGTGCTCAGGGGAGAGAACACCAGTGATAAACACACATGCAGAAGAGAGAGGAGGAGAAGAAACAAAGGGAATACAACGAGACACATGATACAGGTCATCAACAATAGAGGCACGAAGTACGATGGCGCGTGTGTCAAGAGCAGTCATTGTGGCAGAGTCAAAAGAGTGCTCAACAGTGAGACCCATCCCGGAGCATGCACGAATAGAGAGCAAGCTAAGCTCAAGAGCAGGGACAAAGAGCACATAAAAAATGTACAAGGGGCCAAACGGACCATCAAACCGCACAACCCCAACTCCCTGCACAGGCAACGACTGACCAGACCCTATGCGAACAGATCGAACGGACGCAACGGGACCGAGCACAATGAAGTCAATACGTCGGCAGGTCATGTGATGGGTGGCATCAGAGTCAATAATCCAGGTGGCACCTGGCTCACGAACAGTCTTCGACACTGAGCAACATGCCACAGAACACTCTACCTCTACTGGACGCTTAGTAGAGGACTCAGGATAACAACGAATAGCGCTGATTTATGACTCGTCAAGCCCGTCGGTACTATAAGGTCCATCCTCATCGCAAGCCAACATAGCTCCACCACAAGTATCATCACGGGCAACAAACGAAGTAAGACAAGCTGTCTTGGGACTACTCGGCTGTGACAACACACTCGCACCTCCCTAAGTACGAAGCGCGAGCAGCTGAAAAAGCTCCGCGATCGTGCGATCCTGAGGGTCCACATCACCGTTGCTGCCTAGTGAAACAGATGCGTCTACTGCAGTCATGGTCACGGCGCGTCCAATCTATGTGTCACTCGAGGAAATCCGTTGCGTGTGTGCCGCCCGAAGGCCGCGCATGATCCGAGTCCAGTCAAGGGGCTGCTCACACTCCGTGTAGCAGTGAGCGCCTCACATTTGTAGCAGTGGACAGAACGTCCACTCCCACTACTCGCCGACTGCTACTGCTACTACTGTTGCTGTCCCTTCTCGCGTCGCTTCTTCCCTTCTTCCCCTATGCGACCGCTACAACGCCCTGAGTGTGGTCGCTTGGGGTAGAGGAGGAGGAGGAGGAGGAAAGGGTGGAGGTGGGACTGGTGATCTGGGACGGAGGCGTTGGAGGGGTCGTAGTCACTGCTGCAACAAGTGGACTCTGCTGATGGGCGATGGCAACCTCATGAGCTGATGTGGCCTGGATGAAGTAGCGATGGGCCCAAGGAAGCAGCTGTAGTGACTCCGACAACTCAGAGAGAGCCACACGGTCGAAGCCCGTAAAGAGCTTCTTGTGGTCCAAAAAAGCCCCCATCACGATGGTGTCGATTGTCCACAACTGCGTCCCGCCACCGGTCCCAAGGCGCATGTAAGGCGCATCGCGCGCCTCCATTAGTCAGCTACAAGCTCCGTAGGACCCTGACGGAGGGAGTTAAACTCATGTAGTCGGGTCGCCCTTGTGGCATGGGTCTCCGCAGCATGATGTGTCAGGGCTAGCTCCCAGCCCTGACGCGGATCTGCTCCAGTCCCGGTCCCCGTCTCACCGAGGAAGGGTCGGAAGTCGACCACAGTCTTCTGCGAAATGGCGTAAAGGAGATCGTGCATTGCTCTCGCTGCTCTCTGGGCCTGGTGAGCATCGCGGGTCTGGTACTGGCTATGGTAGTAGGGCCAGACACCCTTAGAATCAACCCATACATGGAGTAAGGTCTCTCAGCAATCGAAGCCCTTGTCGCTATCGTAACGGGGTGAAGGTGTCTCAAAGTCCTTCGGTCGTCGCTTCGTGGGGAGGGCGACCTCAGGCTCGGGAGACATTGGATGGGTGGTGCTGATGCCGCGACACTATGTAGGGTGCTGAGCGGATGGTGCAGCTCCAGTAGATCCTCCAGGTGGCTGTTGTGAAGCCCCCAAACGGCCCCGTAGTAGCTCCGTGATCTCCTCCAACGTGTTGGACTGCCGCTGCTACTGCCGACGCATCACGTCCTGCGATCAGTGAAGCTCGTCCATCGTGAGGGACTGTGACCGCGGACTCATAACGCCCAAAGAGGAGGAAGAGGAGGGGTCAACTGGCCCTTTCCCCTTGTCACGGACTGACGCCATCGCAATGCTCAGTATGGGGCCGAACATAAAAAATGCTTCGAACAAGAAATTGACAGCGTTTCTCGAGGAGTTGAAACGTAAAAAATGACGTTTTGATCCCGGAACTGCTGATGTCAGCACATCTAATGATAACGTCAGTGTTCTTTACGCTAGCGAAAAACAACACGGTAGCGTTTTCTACGCTGGCATATTTTACGCTAGTAATTTTCTTTGGAGGTCACGCGAACTCTGCGTGACCAGTGGGACCGGCCTTGTGGCCCCCTAATCACGGATGCGCAAAGGCTGCGCAGGCCTGCGTAGTGCCACACAGGCATGTGTAGTGCTATGCAACTTCTGCACAGCTACATAGCATCGCTGCGTAGCACTGCTGTGCGGCAGTAGTGCTGTGCAAGCTCGCCGCTGCTGCTGTAGCGGGTCTGTTGCTGTTGCGTCCGCCGCAACTATGCTGCGATACTGTAGCCACTATCGTTGCTACAATGCTGCTGCTACCGCTGTTGTTACTGTTGCTATAGCAGCTACAATGCTGCTGTTGCACTGCTGCTGCTTCCGCTGCTGCTGTTGTGCTGCTGTTGCTACTTGCGACTGTTGATGCAGTCGCTACGACAAGCTGCTGCCGCCTCTGGGCGCTGCTCGCAACCGCAAGCTGCTGTTGTGAGCTGCTACTCCATGTTTTTCGTGTAGAGGCCGGCAGCCAAACACAGCTTCTATTGCCACCCGGTGCTGCTGCTACTGACTAGCGTGGCTGCTGGATCTCGTTACTTTTGCAGCTTCTCTTGCTACGGTGGAGGCGATTGCGTAGTGACGTCGTTGCTGCTAATGTTGACTACGATAGGTCCCAAGATGTGGCGGCGGCGGTGACTCTCATTGCTGCTGTCGGTGCTCTGTCTTTGCGATGCATCTCAGCAAGAGGGGTCTCGCTGCTCTGATACCATGAGAAATCACTAAGAAGCTTCCTAACCTTGTTGCTGCTAACGTGGCGACACTGTCCAGTCAGCTGGCGCACTAGCAAGCAAGCATATGCAAGAAACAACAAGGATCAGGCTAGGGAGACGCGCAAAGTCCCACAAGCTCCAATAGCTTAGGAATGCAGAGAGAAATGACAACTGACAAGCACAAAGCATAGAAACCTGCCACGGCACACGGCGGGTGATGCACACGGTAGTGTCTGTTTGTCCCAAAACCGAATCAAAACCACTGTTTTGGCTGCAACTCTGCGCACAGGCATCCAAACACAACACCGTCTGAACCTACAGATGCAAAATCTTGAGCCGGACGCTAGGACTGGTCATACGCACAAGTCCGGAATCTATCGGTGGACAGACAATGTGAGATATGCAAATCAGGCTCGAGAGCCAGTCCACCGAGAAAACTCTAATGTCTGCAAAAAAACTGTAGAGTACCCCAGCAAGCACTCGGGACGTTGTAGCAGCCGTCTAGCAGCAGCTGGTGGACGGAGCCACCAACCGTCGGTGCTCCGATGCTAGCTGGGCCCGCATCAAGGATCTGCACGAGCATGGACATGGCCGAGTGGTCATAGTAAGCCGTAAAAACAGACGGAAACAACTCATATCACAACAAGGGAGAACTTCCCAGGAAAAGATATCCCTCCTTACGCCTCCCATTAAAGTAGACGAAGACACAAAGTAGGTCATCAAGGACATTCTTGGCCACCGAAGACGAGGTAAGACAACAGAATATCTAGTCAAGTGGCACGGCTACAATGTCGTGCACAACACATGGGAGCCCTACGACAACCTTCGAGATATCGATCATCTCATCGACGACTACTACTACGAGTGGACAAATCTGTTATTACACAAATAGCCCATCACGTCGCGAGAACCACAATGTTCACTCCGACGGCCCAGGGCAAACTGGGTAACTGCACCGCCCCCAGTGGATATTCCCGAACCTTCTCACAACTTCGACCATTCTTGCAGACCTACCAGCAGAAGTGTCACGACCTTTCAGTCAAATGCTGGACGATGCTCGATGAATCCAGATTTATAAAGATGTATCACACATCTGTACCATCAGTTCTCAAAGACCCCCGACTTCTCTGTGGACCTTCTCGATTCTGACTAGTCACGATGCATCTCCGCAGGCGTGGCTTGACATCCGACGCAACGACGCAATCGACGATGCTTCAGATGTTCAATCGTTTCGACACTTGACATCGAATTTGTAACAGACATGGTCTGTTTTGCGACTAACTACTGAACCAAAATGTAGGCCCTCAGAATAGTCGTCTCAGGAGGATCGGCGAATGGTCGCCTTAGCCATTTTGGCTGAGACGAACCGCGCCACAAACGGACGTAGTCGTCATTGGGCATTTTTGCGAACATGCATCCTAATACCCTATCGTTCCACGTGGCACTGCCACGTGGAAACAAGACCCTAGCGGCCAACTAGAAGGGAGGAGGAGTGACGCGATGGATTTTCCATCACGGCACTCCTTTCACCTAGATTCGGACCACGGATGTTTTCCATGCTAGAGTCAAACCAGACTCTAGCCCATTATGTTTATCTGGGCTTTGGCTCCTCAAAACTTGAGCCTGGAGTACCCGAAGTACCCAATAACCATTAAACGATCATTTTTAAGCTGTGAAAATGGTCCGTACGCTACATTCCTCCTCCCTTTGCTTCGAACCGTCCCAGTTCGTCTTTGCTCACGGAGGTTTGATCATCGCGTACTTCATGATGCAAACCATGTAACAAGAATCGCGAACAAGATCACAAGTGTGAACTCTTGTCATCCGCAACACGGTTGCATCACGTTCACGCACAATTTACCACACACTTGTGGTTTTTGCGATAATGGTCATTTACGTACAACATCCAGTGTTGATCGCGTGATGCCTTGGTTTTTGCCAAGATGAGACGCGTACAATCCTTGTACGATTTTGACAAGTGTTAGTGGGTCTTTACCGAAGACTCATCATACGTGAGTATCGATGGCATAGTCGATACCTTTTGGGACGTACATTGTCAACAATGTCTTGCCAGTTTGGAAGAGAGTACATAGGATGAGTTTTCCCACATTCCGTGTGGTACGTGTTCAGCAAACTGCCGTGGCGATGCCTCCTCCCCCTTTGCAAGGAGCGTCCCTGCGACGAATTAACCGAGTGTCCCCGCAAAATTTATCCAGGTCCACACAACACTTCCTATGTCATTCGGACATTATCTCTTCCGAGGGGATGTTGCCAAGGTGGTACCTCCCTGGACCATTGTTAGTATGTGCAACCCAGTATCTGGACATCAGTCCCGTCAGATTACAACCACGTGTTCATGACCACGCGAAGGTCCACTCGACCTCTTTCAACACTTGTGGGTAGGTTGGCTGAACTCAACCAAGCTCCACTAAGCCCATGCAACTCGCATGCTAGCTTCATCTTAGGATTGGGAGGCACCAAGGCCCTAAGGCAGGGTTGTTGAGCACACATGATTTTCCTTTCAAAGATTGCACTCATCTTTGAAGGAGGCGGCATNCTCCCTGCAACATTGTTAGTATGTGCAACCCAGTATCTGGACATCAGTCCTGTCGGATTACAACCACGTGTTCATGACCACGCGAAGGTCCACTCGACCTCTTTCAACACTTGTGGGTAGGTTGGCTGAACTCAACCAAGCTCCACTAAGCCCATGCAACTCGCATGCTAGCTTCATCTTAGGATTGGGAGGCACCAAGGCCCTAAGGCAGGGTTGTTGAGCACACATGATTTTCCTTTCAAAGATTGCACTCATCTTTGAAGGAGGCGGCATTGGTCGTCTGGCATGTTTAACTACTGTCAAACTCTATCACTGGACACGGCGATGCTTCGACCTAGATGATCTTGGTCTCAACCATCATCCCCTCATTTCTGTGAAATGGGTACCGTAGACTGCCGCTCTCGTCCCTGTCAAAAGCACACTACTGTTGAACTAGATTGGCTGAGATAATCGATCTCAACGACCATGAATTCTATCCATGAACAAATTATTCATCGTATGGTATTCACCGAACAGGTGTACCATGATCACATTCATTGTGGTACAAGTTGGACGAACACCTTTCGGGTGTCAAACCGTGTGATTGTGATAAAACACTTCCGAATCGCATCCAGTGATCCTGGAACAACGAGTTCGTAAGTATTTTATGATGATGTAATCGCGTCCAAGGGTTGCATTCGAGAACCCGTCAATGGATTGTGGTTGCCAAGTTGCAACAATCCGTGTTGCTTCAATGCCTTATATTACGTACATTCGGTACTTCAACTCAATAGAGTAGTTTTCATATACCGTATCCAAGGCACCTGTGGAGGGTCTCGCCCCCATCAAAGACATCTGACAAACCACCACAATCCTTTACATCATCGCAGCGACATCCAAAATGTATTATACATGCATTAGGCAATATACATCAATGAAATCATCCCCAAAACCAAGGGGCTTGTGCAAGTTCACCATGACATTTCGGGTCAGTGAAGCATGGTTCGACTACACCGCAGTCATTATGATCTCTCTCAGGGATTTTTTTTTAACAAATTGGATAGGCGGTGCTACACCATGCCTTTGGTATGATCAGAATCTATCCACATGATGTTTGAAGAGCGTGACGTACACGACTAGTGTACCATGTCACGATGCCCTCAACTTTGAGTCGTCTCTCCAAACATCAAAAGAATCTGATAAGAGATACCGTTTTTCAAGGTTCATCTTGAAGAATCCTTGTATCAACATTTTGTTACGACATACTGGTCAATATTTTGCCTCAATGATGATTATGACTCGTTATGTGGTCGGTCGGACCACCAAGATGTAGGTACTAACACATTGTTTGCTTAAGGGATCGGCTTATAGATCGTCTCCACGGTCATCAGCTTTGAGCACAAAACCTAGGCCTTGACGTGATCTCAACTATGCCGTAGTTGTTTTTAGAAATCTATGAGATCGTCATAGTTCTCTGGAGCACCATTAGTAGAAAAGTAGTGTTGCTCATCTTCTCGGAGATGGATTTTCACTGAATTGTGGATGAATTTATGTCATCGACATCGGTTCACGTACTTTTTTCTATCAATATCCATGACATGTTCACTCATCGAGTGATGATAGACTGAAGGTGTCTCCTTCAAATTTGTTCACTTTCGACATTCTGTCGATCTTGTCATACGCCAGAGAGTGACTCTTGCAGTCTTCGACCACCGTACTATGGCATCCTAAACCGTTTAAGACCCATAGAAGAGTCTCTGTCCCTCTTTGGCGCATTTACAACCCCCACTCACAAGTATCCTTTTCTGTTGAACAGGGTTGTTGGTACACTCATGTACCTTTTCATTGTCGGTACCGGTCGGGTATCCCGACTTGTATCTATCACTCACCGAGTGAGAGGGTGTCAATGCTTTTTCCATTGAGAATTTGTTTCAGCGTATCATCCTTGAAGTGTTCAATCACAGACCGATGTTTCCATCGGCTATGACTGATGATGCACAGAACCTCCGAAAGGTACAGATGCATCCAGTACACACTGTGTCCAGGCGGCGCGATGTCAATCCTCGAGGATTGAAGCTGACGTGCTAACACACCATGTCTGTCTAACATCTCGTGACATATTCATGACACGGGCTAAGTCATGAAACCTAGTAAAATGGGACGTGCGACTATTGTAGCACACATCATGCGTCCACTAAACCACTTGTTTAGTGAAATGGTGTCGCCATTTTGTCCGAAACATCAGCTGATATCGTCAACGTTTTCAAATGTCACAAAACTGTTGTGATCATTCTTCCCTCCAACTTGTCTATAACTGGATGTCATGATTGACACACCAGTAGTTAGTGGATAAGGTTTTTGTGCATGTCCTGCACGTATTCCACGCATGCCGTGAGGTATGGTTAATCAAAGCCATTTCATACACTGGTTTTTTAGTGTATGCGTTGAGTGTACTCTCATCAAAGGGAGTTCTTTACACTTGTCCCAACACTCCTTTCATTGTGCATGATAGGAGTTTTCTTTTGTCTTACATGGCTACCAATTTCTCTTCTTGGGAGGGACCTCAGTGCGTGGGGCTAGTGCATGTGGTGAGTGCGCTCAGTCACCATACAAAAGTACACCAAGAGCGCACTCAGTGTGCTGATTTGTCTCATGTCCTAGAATACTCTTCCTTTTTGTTCCTACATGGCCAAAGGTTTCTCTTCTTAGGAGGGACGTCAGTGCGTGGGGCTAGTGTATGTGGGAAGTGTGCTCCGTCACCATACAGAAGTACATTATGAGCGTACTCAGTGTGTGAATTTGTCTCATGTGCCCCCAGCAAAATCTGAGCTTTGTCTTACATGGCAAAAAGATCACTCCTTAAGCGGTACTTCAGTGTGTGTATGTGGTGAGTGCGCTAAGTAACCACATAAAAGTGCACTAAGAACACACTCAATGTGCTAATTTGTCTCACGTGTCTTTGTCTATCTTTATTTTTGTCCTATGTGGCCAAAACATTCCCTTCTTATCATTGTGTTATACGTTTTTGTGAATGAGAAAATCACTTTAAATTTTATGTCCATATTTCTCATTACATCATATTCTTATATGTATTTTACAGCCACTCCAAGTTCTTTACCCTTAAGGGAAACACAAAAGCATATCTTGAAAGCTCAAAGTCCAACTTGGTACAGTGTGAACGTTTTTTCCAACAATTGTTTTGCGTCTCACAGGTAAAAATTCTTATGGAGACGTATATATGTCTGCGCTATCCACCAATGATACATCTTAATTAAATGTCCAATTAGTCTTAGCGCTCTATTGCTCGCTCCCGCTATCTTTTGTCTTCAGCTTCTTGCATTGCATCGCTTCGCGAACATGACGGCAAACGATTCATCGACGGCCGTTGACGCTCAATACAACCTGAGGTATCTCGCACAATTCGTCGCTTGGGTCGTCACAATGTTTTCTAGAGAAGCCCCCCTGTGTACGGGGGTAGTGCATGTGACGAGTGCACTTGAAATAGGTGGATAAGTGCACTTATCACGCATTGAGTGCACGGCCGCCTTTGAAAGCCAATGCATAATTGGTTTAGCCAAGACATCACAAACACACTCGTTTGCCCCTCGAATGCATTAGAACAATAAAGCGAACCTCAGCGGCGAGTGTTAAAGTACATCGTTGTTCGAACACGTAGAATTCAAAACAGCTTCTCCCACGGACGTGTTCTCTAAACTTCGCAAGCAAGGCAGAATATGAACAAATATCAATGTTGAATACAGTAGGAACCATATTCTACGTTCTTTCACGAAACGCTTACTGCAATGATAGAAGTTATCGACATTGTTTATCGGAATTGTCCAACATTTGTAAAGAGAGATAACTACTTTATGCAAAAAAAATTGGAGATCGATTACGTTCTATGCGGCTAATCAAATTTAGAGATGGATTGTCGCCTCGAAACACCGGTACAACAAGGAGAAGGTACACTATTTCCGTGACTACATATGCTGCCTTCCAAATTTGAAAGGTAAGTCCCATTTGACGAGTTGGGTTTCGCATTCAAATTCGCTAGTTGCGTGTGTCACATGCACAACCACCGTAGATGAGCGACCATCACATTAATTGTACGTGGTTGTACGTCGCTGCAATATGTTTTCTCTCTCATTCTAGTACTGACCTCATTATTGCCCTCGATTGGTCCGTTTTGATCATTTGTCGACCGTTTTTTGTCAAAGCATGTTCATACATCTGAACAAAAAACTGGAGAAAAGGACAAAAAACCGACTGATCTTTGTTGAGGTCCTACTTTGCATTACGTCGCAGGATGCAAAACACCGTCTGAATGCGATCCTTAAACGGCTACAGTTATGCAACCAACGTTTGCGAGGGAGATTGTCAGTCGTCTCTCGTTTATTGCTAGAAACGACAAATCGGACTTTGCCTCGATTAATTGGGAGAGATAATGAGCAGGTTCGAGCCTCGAACCTGGAGTCTTGGTGCGTTGTAAACATCGAAAACCACGGAAAATGAATCATGTGAGATAGCGCACTCGGTGTGCGATAAGTGCACTTCTCCTGGCCAATCGAGCACATTGGCCCATATACACTCTTCCTTGCACTAGGGGGGGCCTTAAGGGCGGAAGAGTACCAGATTAACTAGCGACATTATGTCAGGGGTTGTCGCGTTGTCGATGAGCATTCAAACGTACATTGACAGTCGTCATCCCTGACGACCGTCAACTGGCGCGCAAACACCAAAAAACTGTCCAAAAAACGATTGGCTCGACGTACATTACCCATACCATTATGTAATACAAGATCATGTTTTGTGAGGACAGTTCTATGTCATGCAAAGATAGTGTTTGTACAAAAAAACTCGGTATACACAAATCAATTCCCAAACATGACGCGATTGTAAAAACAAACTGGGCAACATTGATTTGTTTTCTAAAGTTAAATTAGAGAGAGAGAGAGAGAGAGAGAGAGAGAGAGAGAGAGAGAGAGAGAGAGAGAGAGAGAGAGAGAGAGAGAGAGAGAGAGAGAGAGAGAGAGAGAGAGAGAGAGAGAGAGAGAGAGAGAGAGAGAGAGAGAGAGAGAGAGAGAGAGAGAGAGAGAGAGAGAGAGAGAGAGAGAGAGAGAGAGAGAGAGAGAGAGAGAGAGAGAGAGAGAGAGAGAGAGAGAGAGAGAGAGAGAGAGAGAGAGAGAGAGAGAGAGAGAGAGAGAGAGAGAGAGAGAGAGAGAGAGAGAGAGAGAGAGAGAGAGAGAGAGAGAGAGAGAGAGAGAGAGAGAGAGGGTGAGAGAGAGAAGAGAGAGAGAGAGAGAGAGAGAGAGAGAGAGAGAGAGAGAGAGAAAGATACAGAGAGAAAGGGATAGAGAGGAAGAGAGTGAAAGAAGAGAGAGAGAGAGATAGAGAGAAAGGGGGGATAGAATTAAACAGAGGGAGAGAGAGAGAGATAGAGGGAGAGAGAGAGAGAGAGAGGGAAAGTGATAGAAAGTGAGAGAGAGAGAGATAGAGAGAGAGAGAGAGAGAGAAGGAGAGAGAGAGAGAGAGAGGGAGAGATAGTTTTACTACATGCACTGTTCAAGTGCACTAATTTTCTAGTGCATGGTCTTAGTGCATGGTTTGAGAGCCCACTAAAAGAGCGCACTGGAAAGTGTGTGCATGATCTGTCCACCATTGGGGATACATGCATACCGTGTACCCAACTTCATGTGGTTGAAGTTCAATGGCATGAATCGCACAACATGATCCATTGAAAAGTGGGTTGCGTCTGGTACTTGGTCATGCGCGCTGACCCCTTGGGTTCATGCAAGCCGTGCGTATTTTGGAATTGGTGCTCAAACGACTGGGCTTTTGTAGCACGTTCCATCTATGGACAGGGAGGAGTTTGTCCACCTTGAGCATGGTCCAATTTTGAGGAGATCGTCCTCGTCACACGTGATTTATCCGTAAACAAATTCGTACTTCTGAGGGAAGTACCTTCCCATACTGGTATCGACAGGGCAAAGTTAACTTCCAATGGTCGTCACTGTCTGCGACGATCAAGATCGGCATGTTTTTGTTGCACCGTTCGGGCATAAATCTGATCACCATAGCCATCCGTGATTGTTGTTGGACATTCTTGTTGATTAGCTTGATGTGAAATTGGACAGTATGACCATCCTCAACTTCGTCGAGATGCCTTGCAAACGTCAAACAACATGTTTTTGGTGCTTCATATAATGCACTTGATGCACTTGCCCATAGAACCATCCCATGCATAGATCATATGCTTTTGCTTGGTGGTCTATCGCAAGCTAGCTTGACAAGGTAACGAGCTGGCTAGTTCTTGCTAATTGATACAACGGGTTGCTATCGGCACCAATGCTATCCTTGCAATCGGCATCTTATAACATGTGTTGTACCATCAACACTAGCATAGCTAGTCCAACCAGAACTCATGGCCATAGTGTGTTCGGCACTCGTATTAGTGGTGCATTCCGCACCCACGACAAAAGTGCAACCCGCAGCTTTTGTCAATCTTGTTATCGGCGTTTAGACAATGGTGCATTCGGCACTAACGCTCTTGTTTGGTCAAAATCCATTCACAAATGACTTATCCAATGTTCTTCGCACAATTGACAACCACGTGGATACATAATCTGCATTTGTTTTGGTCATACTTGTGCAGACCACGAGTAGTGCGTTCGGCACAAGCATCACGGATGCTTTCGGCATCCGTGATTAAAGTGCAACTAGCACTTCTTCACTGGTGTCTTCGGCACCGAGAAATTTCTACAACCAGCACTTGTGCATTTGCCCGTAGTGCAATCGGCACTTACGACGATGATGTGGTCAACGCCCGTGTAACCGTGCAATTGACACTCGTTTTGTGCTGTCCGCACATTTTGCATTGCTGCGATGAGTAGGTGAGTTGTCGAGTGGTCACAACACGTACAATGCTTTCTTTTCAAAATAAAAAGGATCAAGAACTTGTCTCGATGTACGTCACTGTTGTGGTTTTGCACCCCTGTGTCGTAGTGGCTCTTTTGCGCAAAAAAAAATGTTTAGCGCATGTACGACCCATGTTGAGACATGCGTGGCTCTGGACAATCACCACTTCCGGGTTTTCTCACGCAATACCCCAAACTTTGAGGTTAACTCAGAAAATTTGGCATTGTTGGTGCTAAACTTCTCGGATGAAAACGTTTCCAAGTGAGTTCCGTTCAAGACATGGAAAACTGTCGATTTTCCTCCTTTTGTGCTTCGGAACGAAAAACAAAAAGAAAATTAGAACTATTGATTTTTGGAAGAGCTCAACCAGAGCATTTAGATTTTTACATCAAAACCCATGGTCAACTGGACCACATACTCAGGTTCGACCACAAACGTTTTCACCGTTTCGAATGTTTTTGTAAACGGTTAGCATAGAATTCCTCAACTTGAGGATCTATGAAAAATGAACAAAGTTATGGCACATCAAGTGCCTTTTTTGTTTCATGCTTGGAATCTTCCAAGCGTCACCCGCTCGTGTGTGAGGAAACCTGTCGGTATTCCTCTTTTTCCATGAACACAAAACATTTTGAAGAAAAATGATTGAGAAACTTCTCAATGTATTTTACAGCTTAGGATGAGCTCCATGCCACTTTTTATAGCGACAAACCCACGGCCAACAAGGCCAGACCACGGGTCCAATCGAGGAAATCGTCCTCGTCTCTAATGCTGGTTGCACTTAGACATTTTTCACCTTCAGGAAAAATTTGTTTTCATTAAACCTAAATTTGGAGCTCGGTCTGAGCTTCAAATACGTTTTCACGGCATGCAAAACAGACGACAAACAAAGGAACTGTCATTCGTTTCATGTTGAACTGATTGGGTCCAAATCAGAAGGTATTTTGGGCAAAAAGATATGAAGCATTCATGCGATTCAAACTCTCCACCTTTAATGTGAATGAGGTGCTTGATACCAGCTGCGCCACTCACGCACGCTGCTCGTTGAAGCATTAGCAATCATAACGCGTTTTATAATTGCACTTGCGCTTACAAAGCTTGCGCTTGCGGCCATTCCCTCCGCCGTTGAGGGAGGAAGGAGGAAGCTTCCTGTCCTCCTTCCTTCTTTGGCCAAGGGCCCATGTTAGGGGAGGACTGAGGAGTTCGTCCCTTCGCCTCCCCCTTGGACTGTTAGGCTCACAAAGGGGGGGTGAAGAGAGGGACCCCTCCCCTCTCCCCCTCTTGGGCCGTCATCCCACGTGAGAGCAGAAGGGAGGGTGGAGAGGGGAGGTCATCTCCTCTCCTCCCTCCTCCTGAGGGGAGAGAGAGGAGATCGTCCCCTCTCCTCCCCCTTAGGCCGTCGGCCAATGTTAGACGGAAAGGGAGAGGGATCACCCTCTCTCCTCCCCCTTGGCGTCTACGCGCCGTCGGCGCCGTGGCCAAGTGGGAGAGGGAGGGGGGACTCGCCCCTCTCCTCCCCCTTGGCGCCGTCGGCGCCGTGGACGAGGGGGAGAGGTAGGGAGAGGCTCACCCCTCTTCTCCCCCTCGACGCTGTCAACGCAATGGACGAGGTGGAGAGGGGGGGAGTTCACCCCTCTCCACCCCCTCGGCGCCGCCAGCGCCATGGACAAGGGCGAGAGGGGGGAAGTTGTCCCTCTCCTCCCCATCGACGCTGTTGGTGCAATGAACGAGGGGGAGAGGGGGGTTCACCCCTCTCCTCCCCCTTGGCGTAGTCGGTGCCATGGATGAGGGGGAGAGGGGGGAAGTCGTCCCTCTCCTCCCCCTCAACGGTGCGGTGCCCTGGATGATGGGGAGAGAAGGCCTTCTCCTCTCCTCCCCCTTGGTGCTTTCGGCATCACGAACGAGGGGGAAAGGGAGGGGGCTGGCCCTATCCTTCCCCCTCACCGCTGTCGGTGCCAAGGATGGCGGGGTGGAGCAGGGGGTTCACCCCTCTACTCTCAACGTGGGCATTCTAACAAGGGGGCGGTATAGTGGACGGAGATACACTCCCCCACCTCTCGTCTCGGCTCGACTCTCGGCTGGACGAGCTCTCGATGAGCTCCCGACGAGCTCGGTCCATCATAGCCGGTCAGGCAACGTTTGGTGACTCCCTTTGCCTGCTTTTTTTTTGGGACATCAGGGCTCGTTGAGCTCTCCCATGAGCTCCCTCTCGAGGATGAGAGCCCCAGCTCGCTCCGCCAATCGGGCGGCCTTCGAACGAACGGTCGAAACATTCCTCCATTTTTTCGTGATCAGGTGATGTACATCGATGTAAAGATCCGACGTCCGAGTGTGTTTGACACTCCCTTTTTTTCCTCTTGCGGAAGCTCTGGATCTGATGGCAATGTAATAGACGTGGTCTGTTTTGCGACAAACTGCTGAACCAAAATGTAGGCCCTCAAAATAGTCGTCTCAGGAGAATCGGCGAATGGTCGCCTAATCCATTTTTGCTCGGACGAACCACGCCACAAACGGACGTAGTCGTCATAGGGAATTTTTGTGAACATGCATCCTTATACCCTTTCGTCCCACGTGGCATTGCCACGTGGAAACAATACCCCAGCTACCAACTTGAAGGGAGGAGGAGTGATGCGATGGATTTTCCATCGCGGCAAGCCTTTCACCTAGATTCCATCCACGGATGTTTTCCAAGCGAGAGGCAAACCAGACTCTAGCCTTTTGTATTTGTCTGGGCTTTGGCTCCTAGAAACTTGAGCCTGGAGTACCCAAAGTACCCGATAATCATGTAACGACCATTTTTAGCCCATAAAAATGGTCCATACGCTACAAAACTACACTTACCGCTAATTAGAAATGGCTCAAGTGTCCCAGATTCTAAATCGTGTTCTGCCTCGCAACTTGTACCTGTTCATCCATGCAAACCCCTGCAAACCCCTCCCTCAAACAGTTTTACACATCTCAAAAAGGGGTTTCTAATTGTAATCATGACGTCAGAATCCTGACTTTGCATTTCATGCAACAACAACATAGCCTACGTTATGTGGATACATAGTTTCTGTTTCTTGACCTATGGATATGGAATCTTCAATTTGGTTCGTAAGAGGCATTCTGGTCCTTATTTTTGAGGTGCGGGTAAACCAGTTTAAAATATGGACATGGTGGGTACCTAGATACTCGGTCCTTGATTCGATGGTTGGGCGAGTTCAACCTTTGGTCTCGCTGCTCTCTGTGGAGTTCTCCTTTGGAACTTTGTCGAGGAAGTCCAACTCGGTTGTCCTGATGGGGTCCAACTTAGCAATGCAAAATGTGGACGGTAACGTTTCAGCCAACCAAAATGGAGTTGAATTTTTGATGCATGTCCGTACTAGCCACATGGACCTTTTGATAGTGATGGAATAATCCACGTGCACTAATCAAGAAATGTGTTCATACACGCGCGGTCTCAGATCCAACATCATATATGTGTAACAAAACTTCGACATGGCGACCATCACTACAACATGTATTTAGATACTATATGAGGGAAAGAATGAAGATTAGAACGTCGTCTAAAGCCAATACGAGTGTATCTTTGTACAGCTGAGTTCAAGAATGTATATCTATATCTATATCTATATCTATATCTGTATGTGTTTTTGTATCTGTATCTGTATCTATATCTGTATCTGTATCTATATCTATATTTGTATCTGTATCTGTATCTGTATCTGTATCTGTACTTGTATCTATATCTGTATCTGTATCTGTATCTGTATCTGTATCTGTATCTGTATTTGTATCTGTATTTGTATCTTTATCTGTATATGTATATGTATCTATATCTCTATCTGTATCTGTATCTATATCTATATCTATATCTATATCTATATCTATATCTATATCTATACCTATACCTATATCTACATCTATATCTATATCTATATCTATATCTATATCTATGTCTATATCTGTATCTATATCTATATCTATATCTATATCTATATCTATATCTATATCTATATCTATATCTATATCTATATCTAAATCTATATCTATATCTATATCTATATCTAT
>SZWC01007918.1:46638-76320 GCA_023375785.1 Penium margaritaceum
CATCTATATCTATATCTATATCTATATCTATATCTATCTCTATATCTATATCTATATCTATATCTATATCTATATCTATGCTTTTCTATATCCTTAATAGTTTTATATCTACATGTTTAGGTTTTTTTATCATTTTCTATAGTCTTTAATACATACATTCGAAACAGTTTTCAATTTCTCTGGTTTATGAAAATTTAGCCTTTTGATTACATTATTTTTCGGTGACCTTGTTATTATATTCACTTTTGTCACCTCACTTTTATTTGATTCCAAATGTTCTACTTGTAAGTCAATTATTCCTCCTTCAATTAAACGATTTCATTTTTCCCTTATGATTTTATTATCTTTGATTCATAAAATTATGCAGGTGTATCCATTTTCTGTTTCTCCCAAATTTTGTTTTCTGAATATTGTCCACTGTGAAATTTGTCAAATGTCGACCCATTGCTCCTTCTTTGTGGATGTTGTACGCATTTCCTTCGAGAATGTTTGCAGATGATTATTCTGGACGCGGTTGTTGCTAACCCATGTCCTTTTTTTGATAGATGGATGGATGTGCTGGCAGCTTTGCCATTTTTGTTCGGATGCGAACATCCTTTCGCCATATAGTTGGATCAAGAAATTTGTTTTAACCGGTAGAATGTTTTTTCTCCCGTTCGATTACCATGTCTTGGGAGGGTTCTGGATGAATATCCTCCTTAAGACGTTATGTACGCGCGCGGGCCCTTAGTCTCAAGTGCTGAAAGGCAACCGCTTCCGCCTGTTTTGCTGCGCGTGTTTAGCGTTCGATTCGTTATCACGCGTGTATGGACACATGTTCCGGGTACCGCGCGTGGATTATGTCTTCACTGACCTTTCGACTTAAATCCTAGGCACACGACTCATGACCGGCTCCATGAGGGAGAGGAAGGTTGTGCGCAACTTTTGGACCCACAAAGTTAACGGTGTTGAGCGAAGCCTGTGTCCGGTGGCGTTCCACCATCGAATCCAAGCGCAACCAGCCTCGTTCTCCCACATAGCGCTTTGCAGCCACGGCCCCGATGTCTAGAGTCCTGTTCAATGGCAGTGCCGGTGACGTGCGCAATTGAAAACTGACCAATGTTTGCCAAAGCCTCTCGGCTGGTTGTTGAAACCCACCGTGGAATTGGAGCAGACGGCTTCCCACGGCAGTTCGGGAAGTTGCGGAGGAAATGAGATTCACGCGCCGGATGAGGTGGTTTATGTCGCGGCTGGTAACATCGCGAAAAAATGTTCGCGACGGTTTTTCTCAGCCTGTCGAAGCTTCCGTCGAATTTGTGGTTTATTTTTATCGAACTTTTTCAAAACTCGTCGCCAGTTTGCTGCGAGGTAGAGTAAACTGGCGACGGGTTTGGAAAAATGGTGCAGCGTGCGGGAGAGGGGCGTCGGTACGCGCAAGGGGAGGGCGAAGTCGTCGCGAGATGCAAAGCAAAGTCGTCGCCAGTTCGTGCAGACCGGCGACGACTTTGCGCGCATCTCCACCGTAAACCTTTCGGACTCGGATCGTGCGGCCAACAGCGTACTCGTCGCCAATTGTCCATGGCGACGAGATTCCGTGAAACTGCCATCTGCAGGTCGTTTTTTTGCCGCCCACAGCTTCCAAGTTCCCGCCTGCAGGTTTTTGAGGTGTCAAACATGGCGTGGGGCTTCCTTGCAAGTGCCACCTGAAAGCTTTGGCGACGAATTTTGGTCAAATTCGCGACGGAAAGGAGAAAACGACGACAAAAACAGGTTTCGTTGAAAAAACCATATGGCAGCGCACTAAAAAACCCGTGCCGAAAGCCACAAACCAGCCGCGATGTCGTCGCGAACACAAAAAACCGTCGCCAAACGCACCGATGGTGCATTTCGCGACGTTACCAGCCGCGACATTAGTTGGGTGAGAACCGAAAACAAACTTGCCAAAACTTGATTTACCAGACATCTTGGGATGTGATGGCTAAGTCGAATGAGATGATTTGTTGCTGCCAACTGGTGCGTACCAGGCACGCCTTGCAATTGCTTGTGTCTTCACACGCGGCTGGTCAACGTTTAAACGGATTGCTGACGACAGATACTGCGAATGGAGGACGCCTCTGTAAAACTTCATGTGTCCATTTGTTGAGTTCGTTTCAAGAGTCAACGTTTCCTGCTTCTGGTCTTTCTCATACTCTTTCACGTGAACAGGCGACTGAGTACGCTAGCAGTACCGTCGAAATCAAATGGGGAAGGGTCAATAAATATGCGGAAACACTAGAAGACTGTTCTCAACCTAACCATAGATGAACCGAATTCTCGATCGAACGATCCAGCCGCACCACGGTGAATGCGAAGTGTCGCAGTGCATAAATGTCACAATGACCAAGCGTCCTCGTGACAAACATTTCCGCCACAGCGGAATGTTAACTTTTGGCAACCTGCGACCTTCACTATTTGGATCCGGAAGTATTTTCAGGATGGTAACTGTATCTATTGGATTCGTTGAAAAGCCAACTGTAAAGCCATTGGTCGACGTTCACACCCCAAGAAGCCTTCGTCTCTTCCAATGCGCCGACCAAAAGAGATATCTATTCAAAGTCAACAACGTTGTCCGCGTCATGCTGCTCGCGACAAGTGTCTCGTCGTTTCGATCAGAACCAGTTAACTTGATGCAACGGGTTTCCTACAGGAACAGTGCTTGCAAAGCGTGGCTATCATCACAAGGTACTGTAAGAACATATCCAGATCAGAATGAAATTCAAGTCATTAGCATACAAAATTTGAAGTACAAATAAATAGAATTACCAACCAGCATACCGAGAAAGCCTATAAAAAAGCTCAAATATGTGCAAAAAATACAATCAATTTCAAGCCTAAAGATAAACACAACAAGAAGAAAGCAAAATAGGCAACTTCCGGCAATGAAAC
Organism: Penium margaritaceum; assembly: GCA_023375785.1. Classification (NCBI taxonomy): domain Eukaryota; kingdom Viridiplantae; phylum Streptophyta; class Zygnematophyceae; order Desmidiales; family Peniaceae; genus Penium; species Penium margaritaceum. Next base: position 49,543 of record SZWC01007918.1, read on the forward strand.
CAAATGTTAAGAACACCAAGTTCTTTCACAATGATACAATAGACATTCATAGTGGAACATCATTCTGGATGAAACTTGGGAACTTTCTAATGAAATTTCCAGAGAATTTGCCAAAATTATCAAATTAGTTGAGCTAATTCGAATAACATAGAACATAAAAACTTTTAAGAGATACTTGGCGGGTTAGATTTTCTAAACTATTCATACAATAGGTGTGCAAACTTTGATTTAGAACTTTTCTGTTCTAAGAAAATAATGTTTTCTCGTATTTTTGAATAAAATTAATGAATAATTATGTAGAATAACAGAATAAAAGGATGCTTAAACTACGACCAAACATATAAAATTCACCATATGTAACTTTAAAACGTAAAAAGACCAGAACAATGTGATATCATTTTAAGATACCATTTTTTTTCTTCCTCAACAAATTAAGACTGACCTCAAGCACGTGCCAAGAATGCCCTTGGTCAATTGGCATAGAAATCCTAAGGTCAACATGCGGCTAACAAGAAATGTACGAACAAAAATGCCAAATCAGAGGTCAAAGATTCATGTATGTCTAACACAAAACAAAGACAACTTGGTATGTTCTTGGTGTGGTTTGTTTGAGTGAAATGGCTAAGGTACCCACTGCAACACCTTCCTTGTCGTATACTCATTAAGGGCTTCGTCACATAATGGATTTCACTCATGCAATTTTGTTTTTCATTGAAAACAAAATCCAATCTTTGATTTGTTTTCCCAAAAACCATTCATGATAAAGTTTAATGTTAGGGCACAAAAGGAATTTGAACTATTTACTATGTGCTTCACACTCATTTGAGATGTCTAATGGAATTCTACATTCATATGGAGTTGATCAAATGTAAGATCATGTAATGGAAAAACCATTGGCAAGTAGAATCAAAGGCATCCATCCATTTTTAATACACAAAATTCTAAGTGTAAAACTATTATTGTTATCATTCCAAGGCAATCGCACACATCACCACTTTGTAGAATGGTTGAAATGAAGTGTAACAAACCTTATCTATGTTTGAGTTATGTTCGTTCAAGTCACTAGAGTAAGACTTTTTCAATCTACACTTGTTTGTTTTGCAAAAACTCTAAAATTCTAAGTAGATTTCTTAAAAGCGGCCACTCACAACATGGCGTTGCATGTGTCCCTTAGCTCGAGCATCATAGACAAAACATATGCTTCATAATGGAAAACACTTGTATGCTACAAATACATATGCTTTCGTATTAATTCATATAGCTACTATATTCATGATTTCTTTAAATTCATTGTATTAACATGCCTTGTAATTACGTCCCCTTAAACCTAAAAACTACTTGGAGAAAATGGATCAAAATGGTGCTTGAGTAAGAAAAAAGAGAGTATACGCTAAAAAAACACTTAAAAAAGGTTAAAAATTCCATCCTTAGAATGATAATGCACCAGGTTTGTATTTCCACTTGTACTATGTTTATGCTTCAGAAGGAAGGGGTGGAACTTACTTATTGACTTTGTGCATGGATCCTCACGTGTACAAAACTGCATGAATTCTTGTTTCGAGTTAGAAAATTAAGTGCAAACGTTCTTCATAAATGAAAGAACCTAGGATGAAAACCACATTTTAAGAAGCAAAAGAAATTTTAATAAATCATTTTATGGAGAGTTAGAATATCTTCTTTATGTCATTCATTACCTGTTTTCCTTTCATTAGGCTTCATAAATGTTACATATGGACCTAACATGAGAAATGTTTATGGGTATGTTTTTTGGTGAGTTACATGTATTGCTCATGGGATTGAATGTAGTTTTCTTCTTGCTACATGATTTTATGACCCACAATGAAAATGATTGCATTCATGTGACATAATTAAAAACACGAAATGTGGAATTAGAAAACGTGAATTTTCATTTACACCACTTTGTGTTTGTACATTGAATTTCATGTGATTCTTTGAATGTATTGAAGCCATTAAATCAACATGATGAATGAAAAGAAAAAAAATAATTTTCATGAAAATTCACTTGAATAAAATCCTCAAATATTATTTCATCACTTTATCAAAGATTCCCAATTGTGTCATGAAAAAATCAATTTTCTATGATAAAGTAATTGGTTTTCAAGATCTCATTTGGCTTTTATGAGGTTATCATTTAAGTTAAAGTACAATATCTACAGGAATTTGTCGTTTAAGAGGGATGAATTATCATGAACTGTGATTGTATCATTCGTGTTTGATGAATGCATTCACATTTGGAGAAGTATAAAGAAAGACAATCTTTTATTGTAGTAATGACCACCATGGACGCTTAGGGAGATAGAAGGACCTCTTTAACCTCATGATTGAAATAATAATTCAGATATGCCCCAATTTCAATCTCTTCGATGAACGCTAATCCCTTTGAATTTCATTTTTTCCCATTATTTGAATAGAGCTACTTTAGGAATCATTTGCATCTTCATCATGAGGATTTTCAAGTTACAGTTTTGTGTATTTTTTGGCAGATATTTTTTTAAGGAGTTACTAGATAGTAATTGTATTTTTTTTTATATTTTGCAATTTTGAACTTCTTTCCGTAACTTCGAAGTGTCTCTTTCCCATAAAAGACGTAATACATGAGTAAACATAAGGGATTCTTTGGATTTTTAATTAATGGAATGAAATTGAACTTTTTTTGGGTGGGATAAAAAATTGTTATTTTGGTTGATTTTTTAGTGGTTCTTATGCATGTTATACGTGATTTTCCAACCAACATTGTGGGTCATCAATTCTTGTATGTTTTCTTCAAGATGGGGAGTCTGTTTGGAGTGCAATAGATCTTTTGGGTGATTTTACTTTGCTGAAGTTTTTGGAAAATGAGCTTGCTTGAGGTCTCAATAATGCAAAACCTTAATCATTTAGCCCTCGGATGCAAATGAATTTGCTTGAGTGCTACATTACACTTGGATGTTTTTTGTGTCGTTTAGATTTTTTAAGCTTGGAATCAATCAGGTGAAGATCAAACCCTTCATAGAGCATTTAAGATGATAATGGATCATAAGAAATATAAATTTCACATACAAACTTTACATTGCACTTGTTTTTTTTCATAACTTGCATTCTTTGAACATGTATTATGTCAAAGGAATGTTGTGACTAAAGTTAGCATAAGGGAATGTTGTCATAGATCTGCAGAATTTTCGTGTAGAAATTGTTTTTCAAATGACGGAATCTTGACTATCTTTCCAGTCGAATGAGTTAACTAACCTTTTCGTTGCAGAATTCTCGGTTCATGCATGGGACTGTGCATCTGGTATGTAATCCGATTGGTTATTCAATGCTTTATTCCTGTTTCGAATGTGCATCTGGTGTGTAATACCGTGCATTCATGAGAGCCTCGACGAAACGACAACCCTACTGTCTATCGCCGACAATGCCAAGGGACTCTGATTCTTCTTCGACGGCAGCGCGCACTTGGAAGACCGAGGCGCGAGTATGAGTAGCAGTGCTGCCGCCACGCGTCGTTAAGCTGGTCACTACCACCGCTCAAAATAAAATCGAGGAAACAGAAAATGTCAACCAGAAATATTCTCGCACGCTGAAACCCATCAAAAGCGGGATCTCCTCTCCCACAGATATGAGCGAGGTTCCTCCTGCCTACTGATGACTGCTTCAGCTGTCCTGGCAGCTTCTACCTTCATGGGCAAGTCTGGTAGAGGTAAGCTGAAAATGCAAAATCCGGACCTGGACAAACAGGATGCTAGACATTCACTTTTCTGGTCATAGTGGCCGAACCGATGAGAGAGCATTATCCAGTACGACTGAGTAACACAACAGCCTCTCCATTGAAATTTTAGCTCTATTTCAAAGGGTGACAGGGTAAGACAACGGTCTCGATGTAGCGTAGGACATACTTTTCCCCTCGCTCGGAAAATCTGTCCGACATTCGATCCACGCCGTGCACCTATTCAATCGCGTCATGGAAAGAGGCACGAAACTACTAAAAACATCGCTCTGTGATCAAATTAGCCAAACGAGAACACTGAAACCGTCGATCTTTAGCCTAATTTGAAGATCTACCGACAGGATTCATGTATTCCATGTCTGATGTTTTTAATGTATCCTTATTCGGCATCCTTATTAGGTCGCTACAAGACATGCCCCATGCTTTGGAACTATACGAAAACCCCCGTCGCTGCGCACACCTCGGACGACGATAATGGTGTCCACGCGTCGTCCACTGGACGCCTAACCGCTCTATACCCGGGTGCCCAGCAAGAAAGCGCTGGTGGAGTCTCCTAAAGACCGTAACTCTCCGCATGTTTTACGGGAGTGTGACCATATACCAACCAATTTCGTGAACTAACCCCTATATCCAGTAATCGCTCTTTAGAATCACCATATCCAGCTCATGTTAGCTTTAACGCCGACGTCTCCATAACGTTTCCAAAAAAGTGCTCAAACACCATGACGTCGCTGCATGAAATGCAGCATTAGAGCTATGACATCATGAGGCCACCTTCAACAATCACAAACCCCACTTTTGAGGCTTTTTTTACTGTTTCAGGGAGGGGTTTCCGTGGGGTTTGCGTGGGGGGGTCTAAGACACCCCATGCGTAGAAAGGGAATTTCTTCCGCCCCGCTACCGTGGGACCCAGCAGATTCCCGCACAAAAAAAACCCCTCAACCCCAGAAGTGATTCGACGTTGGGTTTGAAAGTGTTTGTCTTGCAAACCTTAGGTGTTTTTTGTGCCATTAAAAATCAAGAATATGAAATGGGGGTTTTTGCTCAATCACGATCGAGGGATGAACCTTTTCTTATGTAGAGAATTATGTTTTGGGCGGGCTCCGACTGCGCAAAACAATTATGTTATGTAGAGAATTACTTTTTGCACAAAACCCTAAGTCGTAACAGAAGGTTTGCACTTAAAAAAATAAAAAAAGGGTCATCTCAAGCGACGCTCACATCACCCTCATCGCCATGCTTAATCAGCGTCGCATGTCGTTGATAGAGACTGGCGAGCGAGGCTAGATATGTCGTAAATGTTTTCAAGTGCTGGATGTGGCAGACATAAAACTCCACTCATGGGCATGGTAGGATACACCCATCAGGTGCATCAGTACATTGGCTGCTTTTTCCCTATGTTTTATCACAGCATTAATCTCTTAGTAATGATAGCGTATGAGTGCTACTGGTACATTGGGCTTCGCCGTAGACACACCAGCTCGAGTACTAACAACACACCAGGCGAGATTAGTTACAAAACATCATCAGTAGCTGCAACACTCGCTGAATCAAGTCTGGCATTCGACGGTAGAGAGGTCACGCGTGGACAACTATATCAAATCTGCTCATGGAAATATCGCTAGAGTCAATGACAAGGCACTCCACTCGTCTTGCGCACTTGAAGAGTCAACCCGCTTCGATTCAATCACAAGACTAGCTCGTGAAGCGGACATCGATCGTTCGTGCTTTCAAACCGTTGCGTCGGCCCTGCCAAGGCCTACGTAGCAGACTATTGCATGGAGACGAGTTTGGTGCCAGCAATGTTCTGACGGTGGTAGAGGGGTTTACCTGCTGCTATTCTGAGAGGATGGACCGGTCTAGGGTCAAGGGAGTGTTTTTTCATGCAAGAATGTGCTTGACTGTCAAGACACATTGCAACCTCTTCACAACTATCTTGCCCATTCCCCTAAGATAGAATCCCGGCTGCGCCCACGGCGCCGCATGAGAGCGCGCACATCTCTACTCCAGAGATCTTCAAGCGAGTAGCACCTGGACTCTGACGCCACAGGGACTCACCTTGATAACACCCTTTCCATGTGCCAGCCACACAATTGCGCGTCGCTCTCGACACGACCCCCTCCTCTAACTTTGCCGCCTAATTAGGATGCGTCTAAAGTCGTGGCCTCCTCCCCTGTTGGCCCTTCTCCCTCTCGGCGCTCATGCTATGTGTCGCTCGACTTCTTTGTGGGATGTGAATCCCCAACGTGGCCTATAGTAGTTGTGGCTAGACGTTTCCTAGCATCTTTATGGCTTCACACTAGCCCTGCTCTCACTCGTTAGTATTTCAGTAGCACGGTACACCCTCCTCACAGATCTATCAATTAGAATTATGGAGGATAAAAACCTGCTTCCTAAGTGGAGGTCGCAACAGCTTACACGTCACATCCTACAACCACAAGCCCTACATCACCCGGGTTACTATGACGAGGTGCCTCCAAAAGCTGTTTGAGTTAGGTTTCACAGGAGTATCTTCCACTAGTATGAAATTCCACGTAAGGAGCAGCAGTAGAATCATCATCAGTAATAGTAGAAGCTATAATAGCGCAAAATGAGACATCCACATTGACAGACATGAGCAAACCTCTGCAAAGAAGCCTAGTGCCATGAAGGTATGTGTTTGAGCCTCTCCAGCATGAGGAGGCAATTGTCGGCCGTTTCTTGGATTCCCCACTTGCATCAATAAGGTCAGCCTTTGCCAAATATCCTGTTGAGGATCAAAAATCGCTTGAGGGAGGTTCTTTACCCGTTTCTTGAGTTCTTGGGCCGTCATATACCCACACTTTCTGTGCATTTCATTCCAACAAGCAAGGAGGCAGGGTACTCGTGAACATATCTCAACTTCCATTGTAGCTCTAGTTCTCCTTGCCCAAACTCTCCCTTCACCTTCTTGTTTGGACTAGACAAGACCCCTCATGGTCCACCCAGACTCATCATCAAGTTTGCCTACGAGGGAAGGTGCAAAGTCTCTTCTTGAGAACATACTTGCACATTCTGTAGGCGGATTCACGGCCGGCTATACTGAAGGAAGGCAAGCAGCACCCGGGAAGTCATCCTTCTTGTAGCCCAATGCAACTCATCCTACATTCAGCTCCTCCTTGAGGAGGTGAGCATCTTCCTCCCCCCTCTTTCCTCATCCCCTCTCTACCTACATTGTGCATTGTGCTATGAGCCCTTTCTCAAGCCCAGGCCATGCTTCTTCTTAAAAGATGTCCTCCTCAAAGTCGGCCATGAGGCGGTTGACGAGTTTAGGGTCGCATCTGCGGCTTGCATTGTGTTCGCCTTTGCTCAACAAAGACTCGCTAGGGAAGTCAAAGAGGGAGTTGATGAAGTTTTCTTCGTGCCCTATCCATGATGAAAACCAGCCAACAAGGGAGTGGAGAGGAGGGGTGATGACTGTTTCTCTCAATTTGGGACAATGTGGATTTTTCAACCTCATTAGAATGGGAGCCATTGTTCTGACTAGAAGCCATCTTTATTTGAGTACCACCCTCTGTGGAGGAACTTCTGCTTGAAAGCACACAAGTGCTGCCCACACCTCTGATGTTGATGGAAGCACTTGCTCACCATGGTGTGGGCAGGCCCATTATATAGATGGACTTGCCACCTCGGATATGGCAACAAAGTTGGAAAGCCAAGGGAGAAAAGAAATTGATCACGAGAGCTTCCCTACGTAAATGCATCCCTAGTAATTATTCATAGCTCATTTCTACAATGTGCAGGAGCACACGATGACTATTGTATTTTGGATTGCTGTGCCAAACGTTGTATGATACTTGGAGTATGATTAATGATGGCGATTTATTTAGGGTTGTGTTTCCGTGTGTGAAAATGATAACCAGAATAACCCCTAAGACATGTCACTACCAACAGAGAGCATGAGCAATTCAACTCCCCAAAGGATTATTTTGAAGTACTTGAGGGGATCACTCTTGTCCTTGATGTTGTGAGGAACGAATCTTGAAATGTATGAGGTGGAAGGGTCCCGAGGACTAAAAAGGAAGGATGAATATGGAGATGCTACCTTTCCACATTTGTTCATATATGGACAGTGATCTTGATGTCATATATATGCTATGAAAAATTTCTCATGATGATTGAGCCAGTGGTAGAGCATTGTTTTGGCCGTGATGTACCCATCTGCACATGTAGGACAACAGTTATGACATCCTCGAAGCTTGATTGGGAAGTTTGACCTTCCTCTACAGCTTTTCAAGTTTCCTTGATACATTGTCACTATTTGTGTAGGTGATATAGACACTATGTGTGTGTGTGTGTGTGCACAGACTGACTTGGATCAAAACTTGTGGGTGCTATGTCACTACCCACATCGTGGGGCACATGATACTGGATTTACAGCAAATTGAATCGAACAACACCCAATCTAAATGTGCATGAGAGATTCAGAGAGCACGATTATAGTGACCAAATTGGCATTCCATGGTCTCTTAGTAGAAGGATAGGGAACAAGTGTAGCGTAGGGAGGCATGCATTCACATACGCTTGTGGTTGATGTGGTTCCTATACTTTAATCATGCATGTGCTAAATAGGTAATGATGCCTTGCTGATCCCGTTGGACTACATGACCACATTTTCTCGACGAGTGAGAAATCACCCGGGAGCTTGCTGGCTCACCGGCATGGTTCAATCTAGTAAGCCTCTACTACCAACTGGTATCAAAGTAGAAAGGCACATACCCTCCACTCACTCGATCCTGGACCTGACCCTCTCATTTTCATTCAAGCAGTAACGTTTACGGCAACATTCTTGCCACTGTTCACCACATCAAGCTTAGCTAAAACGTCGTTGCTAGCATGCCAACAACGGTATAACATATTACTTGTTATCGCCACTACCACCTCATCTTGTGCCCAAGCCCACGGCTTGTGGGCAGTGCCCAATCACCCAAACTTATAGAAGTGGAAGCTGCATCTCCACAACATCAGTAATAGTTGCACCCGATCACAATATCTATAGCATTTAGAACATTCTTGTCAGGAGCAATAGAGGCTAAGCTTACTGCTACAACTCGACCAGTTTTACACGAGCATTAGCATCATTGTCCAACTCTTGAGATTGCAGCACAAAGAACTTTCTCACTAGTAGTTGCAGGAGTCCTGACCACTGTAGATACCCGACATCTAGTAGTAACGTCTTCGATAAGCACACGTTATTCTCACCTGCACCAATAGTAGGAGTAGTGTTGATTGTTTTGCCACAGACATGTCGTGACCTTTGGCCTCACTGCGCATTCACCTTACTTATGTTGGTCATTGATGTTGGAGCAAAAATAGTGCCGGCTCCACAGCATACATTGTGGTGACACAGGGAACGTGCACAGGGAGATGAGCTAGAGCCATCCTTGCAGAGGCCCACATCAGAAATGCTACCATAGAGAAATTTCGTTTGCATTATCATGTACACTAGTTGTTTCCTAGTGCTATGTTTGAATGGTGTAGCAGCCATGTTGTCCCTCACAAGTTGTTCTATCAAGTTTTGGTTCTGTTACAAGCACGTAGGTTTAGCACGCCAACAGATTTTAGTTTGATGTATCACTCTGCCTTGACGTGCGCACTAGGATGAGTTCGTCGCTCGCCTTCTTATCACTTCCAACATGGCCTCCTTAGAACCCTGCGACTTGTTGCTTGAAAATCCTTATCTTTCTCTTCGTATTAATTTGCTCCATGGCATTTTGTGCCTAGTTTGTGTCTCTTGTTCTTCCCTCCCTTCCTTCATAACTCTAGATGCAACTATCCATTGATATCACATAATGCTTAGGGAGTGAGGCGTTCTTAGGCTAGCGCTCATGGTCCAGGAAATTTGACGAGACATCTCCACCGCCATCATCGTCTATGCTTTCATCGGCCCTCTATTGTTGTTGCTAGGATCATGCAGCCGCAACCAGTGCATACCTAGGCTTTGTCTCAAGAGGGGCTGGACGCCACTACAAGTCACACATTGCACCTAGTATGCAATGACCCTTTTGCTCCTTTGCATTTTGTAGAAAATGACAGCTTGAAATAGCCGGCTCCAGCCACCCCCACCAGTCGCTCCTGCCATCCTCTTGGCAGCTTATAGCACTCTCTCAATAAGACAACTTGGTGACATCTCTAGGACATGAAAAGGGATTGTCGTAAAACAAACATTGAAAAGTAGTACACCATTTATTGAATTTGGAATGTTTTTTCCTTTTCAAGTGGTAGCATTTTTTCTTTTCTACATATCATCTCTTCAAATTGAAGTTAAAAGGATAAGAGTAAACAAGAAATTGGTAGCCAAGAACAATAATCTTGAAGAGGTGTTTAACTTTGGGGGTTTTAAAAACTTCATAGGCTTCTTGTCTTTTTTTATGTTTTGTTAGCTTGTTCAATGTCTTTGTTTGCTTATAGAATAATCATCTTAAAGCAATTCACTCTTTTTTGTCTTGAGTTTTATCTAAACATATACATGTTTTAATTCACAGTGATTTTCAATTTTTGGTTTGAGGTTATGGGTGGGTTTACTGTTTTTTCCAACCGTAATTAGTGTTGTTTTTCATTGTATTGTCAAATCTTTCAAAAAAAGTTGTTAGATTTATGCCTCATTTCATAAGTGATCATATTGTGAGAATGAAATTGTCTTGAATTGATTCATAATGAATCATTACAAATATTGAAGTTAATTGATTGTTTTTCCATGTTTCTTTGTTTTGGGATTTTTGAGTTTATGATACCTTTAGTTTTGGAATAAGAACTTAAAATGGAAGATGTGTTCATTAGCTGAAATACGAGATTTTCATGTTCAACTACATGAACTTGAGAGGAAACTACTTTATGTAAAAGAATAGAATAATCAGTGATAAAACTGTATACGATGCATTACCGTGAGTAAATCATCCCATACATTTCATGAAGTGTTTGTTTTCATGCATCATTATTCTACAGTTTTGTAACATGGTAAGTGAGGTTTATTCTTCAAATTGAATCTTATGAAATACTTCTGTGTAGTTTTTGGTAAGTATGTTATGCATGATTCAACATGGGTTTAATGAACAGTTTGGATGTTATGGGAGGAAGGCTGAGACCCTTAAGATAAAGGGCGCGGCTGGTAAATGCCAAAAGACGTCGTTGGCGTTGTGTTTTTGCAATGCGGTTGGGAATGTTGGCACATCGATGTTCGCACGTGTCTCACCTTTTTTTTCTCCTCTTTAACTAACTTCCGTAGGCTAGGGATGTCCTACCGATGCATATGCACAATCAGGAACGTTCAAAGCCATGTTGTAGTAAAGAAGACTCTTGGAAGGTTCGATGGACATCCCCTTGCTCGATGAGTGATCGCCAAAGTGGAAAGCATGCCGCATACATCCCTGGGCAGCCACACGTCCACTGAACTCCAATTGTGGGTTCAGCGGTTGTTAGGATGCGCGTGGCTCACTTCGTCGATACGAGTGGGGGGGGGTGGGTTGGAGCGATGGATCGTGGAGACAAAATCCCAAGCTTTGCTTGCTGTTTGATGTAGTACGAGCCTTGGGCACCAAGTGATGGAATCTGCCTTCAAAGTTTCTGAAAACACCACTTAAAACTAAATCAGCGAGGATGTTGCTTAGAGTTGGGGAGGAAGATGTCACGCAGGTTCCAATTCTGCTAGAAATCGTTGTTGGCGACGACTTCTTGCGTTTACTTGCCGCGCCCAAAGCTTGCTAAAGGGGCTGATAGTTACACTGTTAGTTGCGATTTGTCGTAAGACCTTGTTTTGATCTCATATTCCCTCGAATCCAGAATTTGTGGACACTCGTCATACCAAAGCACACACGTGATCATCAGTAGAGCACGACCTCGTCTGGTAACGACCCAACAAGGATGCCGAATAAGGAGAAAGAAAACAAGGATCAAATGTTGCACTAAGGTGCACAGGGTTACGTAGTAAGCTTTGCATAGTTGGCTATAAGTGAAACCAAAAGAGTTTAGAAGACAAATGTAGGGAAAAAAGTCATGTAAAAACTCTCTTCATCTGAACTTTATGTGTAATGTGTTTGCTCCGTTTGATGTAATTACTATGCTTGTACTCTTCCCAAAGCACATTCAAATGTGACCTCTGGAATGTTTTTTGGAATCACATGTGCAAATCAACATTTTGAAATCAATACTATTTAAAGTTTTCTGTATTTTACTTATTTTCACACATGGATTTGTTCCATGGACTACCTTCCAGACATTTATTATGTACATATGTGTGTCCACGTCTATGTACATATACATGCAGTCGTTTATGAATCTTAAAAAAATAGAGTTGAGTAATTTTTATCATATACATATAATCTATGTAGTGTTTTCTTCACATTAACATGATCCAACCATCCAATGATAATGATTTGTTTTGATTACGCGTGTGACAAAAAATCATTTGAAATATGGTGAATGATTCATCACAAATTATATGTTACATCATGTTTCAAAATATTTGTCCCTTTCCTAATCACATTGATGAAACAGTTCAGTTTTGGTGTAGTGTAACTTGGAACCGGGTATGTAGGCTCAGTTGTCTTGGAGCGTGTAGCAGTTCGTTCCTCGCTAGTTCCTCTTGCGTCCGGAGAGTGATGTGGTCAACTGAGCTTGTCTCATTTTTGAGTCCGGAGCGTGTGAGAGAAACAAAGCTAGTACGTCTGTAAAATTTGACCCTGTCGGGTTTTCTTGTGTTGTTTTTTATGTCCTACTTGGAAACAGTGTACCTCTCACAGATTGCAGGTTGGCGGACGTCCCCAAAACAGGTCCACGAACCGATAACTATAGGTTACTACGTAACCCAAAAACATCGGACATGGAATACATGAATCCTGTCGGTACATCTGTAACTTAGGCTGAGGATCGATGGTTTCAGTGTTTCTGTTTGGGTTACTCGATCTCAGAGCGATATCCAGTAGTTTCGTGCCTCTTTTCACGACCCGACTGAATAAGTGCACAGCGTGGATTGAATGTCGGACAGATGTTGCGAGCGAGGGGAAAAGTATGTCCTACGCTATATCGACATGGTTGTCTTACCTGGTAGGCATTTAAAATAGAGCTAAAATTTCAATGGAGAGGCTAAGTGATAAATCCAGGCCGGTTTGTTACTCAGTCGTACTGGATAATGCTGTTTCATAGATTCGGCCACCATGCCCAGAAGTTCATCTGTTCGGATAGTTCATTCGGAAAATTGAATGTCAAGCATCCTGTTTGTCCACGTCCAGATTTTTCGTTTTTAGCCTTATTGGGCAACCTTATTGGGTCGCTACCAGACGCGCCCCACACTCACGCACTCGAAGAAATCAGTAGACAAGAAATGACTCATAAGTACAGCCCCTGCCACAGGGTACTTCTCTCNCTAAGTGATAAATCCAGGCCGGTTTGTTACTCAGTCGTACTGGATAATGCTGTTTCATAGATTCGGCCACCATGCCCAGAAGTTCATCTGTTCGGATAGTTCATTCGGAAAATTGAATGTCAAGCATCCTGTTTGTCCACGTCCAGATTTTTCGTTTTTAGCCTTATTGGGCAACCTTATTGGGTCGCTACCAGACGCGCCCCACACTCACGCACTCGAAGAAATCAGTAGACAAGAAATGACTCATAAGTACAGCCCCTGCCATAGGGTACCTCTCTCTCCCGCAGCTCCAAGCGAGGTTCCGTCTTCCTACTCATTGCTGCAACCGCCGTGGCAAGTTTTAGTTGGTAACCCCGTCAGTATCTAAACTGTTCCCGTCGTTTGCGCTTGCGCATCGCGTTCATGTTCACCACGCCCGATCCAACGGACACATCCCGCCGTTCCGTGCTCAAAGTGTGAAATCGAAGAGAGTTAACATTAGGACCCCTCCCAGGGCCCGCCTTCCGCATCGTCTCCGCATTCAACACGATCCACTAGTCTGCGCAGTCTGCACGCTGAACCTCATCCTTCATCGATCATCACAAGCACCAAGTTTTTTGTCTGCGACGTAATTGGGAGCGGCAGCGGCCGCGGCTGCGGCACCCGGGGCCCCGACTAAAGCCAAGCAACAGATAGAACGCTCGTGGGCGAAGACATCATATTTGTCGATGGCGGTTCTGCAGGAACTATCGACAGGATTCGCCACTCAGAAGTCTTGTGCACGGGACGAGCCAAACCGCTTCGAGCCGCTCTTGGTACAACCCCGTCGGTCTGGCTCTGATCGCCCTTGCTTTGAAGCTTCTGGCTCGATGCAGCAGCTTTGCGTCGGCGGCGGTGGAATCACCGTTCTGCAGCCGCACGAGAACGGAAGGGTCGAGTTTCAAAAGCCTGCTCTGTCACCCGGCAGCATGCTCGATTGCCAAGACCCGTCGCAACAATTACACAGCTGGCTCGCGGATGCCCTCCAGACGGGCTCCCCGCAGCGCCCGCGGCGCCGCACGAAGGGGCGCGCTTCACTCCTCCAGAGGCCGTCGAGCGCGCAGCACCTGGACTCCAGCGCCTCCGCCGCGCTTCTTGACGTCGCCCTTTCATTTCCCGAGTCGCAGAGCTACGCGTTGCTCTCCGCGCGGTCTTCTCCTCCTGCCCGGCATCCTTCGCGAATCGCGCCTCAAACTGCGGCTTCCTCCCCTCTGGGCTTTTCTCCCTCCCGGCGCTCGCGCCGACGGTCTCTGGACTCCCCTGTGCGCTCTGGGATCCCGGACGTGGCCTGCGCTGGCTGCGGCCAGACGTTTCCGACCATCTTCATGGCCTCGCAATGGCCCCTCAGGNCAGCCACAGCTCCGCGGCAGCCCGGCTCGCCCTCTCCGCGCACAGCCGTAAGCCATTCTCGTGGAGGAAAGCAGTCTGTTTCCACGGCTGAGGTCTCAGAAGCTTCCGCGTCCTTTCCTGCATCACACTTGGGCCTGCGGCGGTCTGCTTCGGCTACCCGCCTGAGTCAGGTCACAGAGGAGGGTCGACAACCAGCGCAGACTGCCACGTCAGCAGCAGCAGCAGCAGCAGCAGCAGCAGCAGCAGCAGCAGCAGCAGCAGCAGCAACAGCAGCAGCAGCAGCAGCAGCAACGGGAGCAAAAACACCTGCAACATGCAATGAGGAACAATGCGAGCTATCTGTTCATGCCCATGGCAACGAACCTCCGCAGAGAAGCCTCGTGCCCAGAAAACCTGTGTTCCAGCCCCTCCCACTCATCGAGGCAGTTGTGGGCTTTTCTGGGAACGATCCCTCTTCATCGACTTGCCCAACCCCAACCCACGATCCTGATGAGGACCAGAAACTGCGCCAGGGTGGCCTGTCCTCTATTCCTCAAGGTTCTGGCCATCTAAATACCCGCGGTTTCCTTGCTCCTCATTCAGAGGTGCAAGGAGGGAGGGCACTGGAGAACATGCCTCTGCCTTCCCCATCACTCCCTCCTCTTTCGGATCTGCCGGCTGCGTCTCTCCCCTCATCCTCCTCTCTGGACTGTACAAGATCCCTCGCAACCCACACTGACTCATCACCGATCTCTAAAAGGGAAGCAGCAGAATCCCCTCAGGAAAACATGCTTGCAGATTCTGAAGGCATGTTCACGGCCTTCTGCCCGGCAGCAAGCCAAGCAGCCTCCCTGGAGCCCAAGGTTGATCTTCCTACAGGTCCACCACCGGAGCTGAGTATCTCCCTTCCCCCTCTTCCCTCATCCCCTCTCTGCCTCCGCTGCGCATCATCCTCCCGGAGTCCATTCTCGAGCCCAAGTCGTGTGCATCCGCAACATCTGTCCTCTCCAAAGCTGGCCATGAGGAGGTCGGCGAGTTCGGGATCGCTTCTGCGGCCTGCATTGTGCTCGGCGTCACCCAACAGGAACTCGCCAGGGAAGTCGAAGAGGGTCAGCTGGGGAGTTGCTGAAGTTTTTGTCATGCCCTGTCCATGATAGAGACTGCAGCTGTTTGTGTCAATCTTGGATGAAAAAACATTTACACATTGACTTGACTTTCTTTGGTGCGGAAGACAGGGTTTCTGAATCTTCACCTTTTTTTTTTGTTTTTTTGTGGGCACTTACTCTTCTGAAACCTTGGCTCGGAGACACTTATTCCCTCCGACACGGCTCAACGTTTTGAACTGTGCATTGAAAACAGCGCCACTCAATTCTGAGGGGAGAAGAAGGGGGGTAAACACATCGAGTTGCATGCATTCCCACATCATAACCTTGTGCACACATGGCGTATGCACAAGACATTTCTGTCATTAATTAGGAAACATGACTGTGTTACGTCGAGGCACATTGGAGCACGGTGTGCTAAGCCAGATTAGTCTCGCAACTGCAATTTTGATAGACCAGGGGTGAAGAGCGCGAGTCGACCACAACGCAGGCGGCGGGACTCACCAAAACAGGTGGTTCCACAGATTACAACATGGTTAAGAAATCACGCTACGACAGCGATGCGCATGCAGAATTGTAGTTGTTACGGCATACAATCAAGACCTCTGCACTGCTCCGTTCTTTGTTGTCTAACGTTGCGGTTGCGTGGGCTAGCCCGGGTTGCATCCCCTGGGGTCTAGGGTGCTGAATTCTTCCCGGTAGCTCACACAATTGGTAGGGGATGGATCTGGGTGCTTTGCTCCTCTCTTGGGGGTGGAGTTCGTTGTCGACCTCCCTTTACAAATTCATCACTCGAGTGGGAAGGCCGGTTGACCTTGTCGCCACCTTCTCCTATTCCCCCTTGCCTCTTGTGTGGTGCTTTATTTAATCAACCCAAATTCATACTCTCCGCACTCAGTGTATCAAGACATGTATTCCTGAATACACTTCTTTATTAACGATTAACAACATGGATGCATGTGGCTAGAGCCCAAAGATACATTCCCTGTCTAACGTGAATACATTTTTTTAATTCGAACAGTTGCATTTTCTTCTTATGGTGTTGAGAAGTTCTTAGAAACGACCAATGTTAATTGTTTGGTTCCTACCCCAATACATTTTTTTGAGCCCATTTCACGCTATGTATGAATCTGGGGTGATTGGTTGTATGTACCATGCCAATAGGTAGGAAGACCGGATGGTATCGTGACAGATTGCTGGCATTCAGCCCTTGGCACAGGGGGCAATTTTACTAACACAATCCTGGGAGTCACGCCATAAAGGGTTTCATCCAACTGACACATAGGTTCTCAAGACTGGACATTCATAATCTCTCCTCCAAATTCAGGAAGGTGCAGCAGGTGACAAAGGAACTCCTCCAGATGACGCTTACCCTCGCTAGGCAGGGGTGCACTGGAAACAGAAAACATGCTTGCTGCATACAGAATGACGTAGTTGGAGTACGGTAGGCCTAAGAAAGTTAGTGCCGCATATGGCGTATGCTACCCTCAACACCTTGAATGGAGGATATGGAGCAAGTAGGGCCTACATGGATCCAGTCTTCCTTGTCTAATCTTGCATGTGTCTTGGCTAGCCCGGGTTGCATTGCCTAAGGTCCACTCTGCTGGATTTTTCCCGGCACCTCACACAATTGGCACGGGATGAACCCGGGTGCTGTGCTCCTCTCTAGGGGGTGGCATTTTCTGTCGACCTCCCTTTGCAAACTTGTCACACAAGTGGGAAGGCCGTGTAACCTTGTCGTTGCCTTCTCCTATTCTCCCTTGCCTCTCATTGGATGCACTTGGTCTCCTTACCCAAACATCCATGACGTACATGTCTCTGTTTGAAGTACCTTTAGCTGTGTTACCATTCACTACAGGCCTTGGTTTCCCCATCTAAGAGGTTGAGTTCTGTACTTGGAGGAGGGCGAGTGGCTATGGGAGTATTTCCCTGCTAGTGCAACCACAAATTTTCCCTTCATCCCACTGCCTGCTGATCATGCATGTGCTTTCTACGCCTCATCTTTTACCCTTCTCAATGATCTCACTGAAAAGATAAAAAATTACAAAGCCAAAAATGCATGCAGCTCCTCCGCTGATCCCATCTGTGCCTATTCCATGCCTTTTTAACAGCCAGAAAGTTACAGGGCAGGCTGGTCAAGCTGCCCTCATGGTTGAATTTCACACCCATGTGGTAATTGACTGAAGAAAAATACACTGTCCAAACTGTGAACATGGAGAGTGCGCACACGAAGGAAGGTATGTAGAAACCTCTTTGATTTCACGACACAACTTCCTTACATTTACTCTTCAGACATGCGACACAATGGAAAACATGCTCATGATACGTAAACAGTTTGTGGAGATTAGATTTGCTGAAATTCGTTTTTGTTCTCGGCTTCACATAAGTCTCAGTGGCAATTTCTTGTGAAAATGATACATGAAAATCCAGCAACAAAATACAGAGGTGGCCAGTTTTGGATTCTCTCTCTCTCTCTCTCTCTCTCTCTCTCTCTCTCTCTCTCTCTCTGTTTATGCTAAGGATGAAGCAAATGAAATATGGAAGACTTCCACCAAAGACCAGCACAAGCACGTGGTGGAAGTACCCCTCCTGCACAAGCACTATCATGCCGCTGCCCACGGCAAACATTGTGTGTTTAAGGGGAGGAAAGAACACGCAAAAGAGAAAAAGGGATAATGGAAGTACCCCTCCTGACTCCTGCATGGCCCTGTATGGACACGTGGCATGTACAGGCATGGCATATCAGCGGCATGCCATGCCACACATAGCACGTCACACATACCATACCATGCCACGCATAGCACGTCACACATATCATACCACGCCACACATAGCACGTCACACATACTATGCCACGCCAATTAGCCAGATAGGCACTGGCTAAAACGTCATGGCTGCTGCACCGCACACACAGAGGCCGCAGGCCCAGCTGTCCTCTCTCCCCTGCCCTAGAGCGTGCCGCAAGTTTTAGCGTGAGCAGTGCCGCCCCCTTTCAGCTGAAGAACGTGCCACCATGTGAGCCCGAAGCGTGAAGTGTGTAGGAGAATGTGCCAGGTGCATTCAAGCCAAGAGCGTGCTGCTCGACAAACCAAGCTACACCATGGTCCCTCCCACATGCATGCTGGTGTATTCTGCCGCGTGCCGTGCGTCCTGCCCTTTGCGGTGTGTCCTGCCCTTTGCCGTGCGTCCTGCCCTTTGCTGTGCATTGTGCCCTTTGCCGTGCATCCTGCCCCGTGTCGTGCATCCCAACTTGCGCCAAGACATGCTGCGTTTCCTGCCATGGCTTGCATGCACTGGCGCCGGTGCGAGAGTCACTGGACTTTGTTTGTGTCTGACATGGAACAGAGAGCGACTGCCAGCCGACAGAGTCTATGCATTGATGACAGGTGAATGCATCTATGATGGGTGAATGCATCAATGACTGTTGAATGCAACGATAACGCGTGAAAAGCAGCAAGGATGAGTGAACGCAGCAGGGAAGAGTTGACAAAGCAGAGCCAAGTAGAAGCAGCAGGGCAAAGTCGATGAAGGAGGGCGAGACACTCATAGCAGCCATAGCCTTGCATTGGCACTGAAGAGGGCTGCCTGCACTGCACCCTAGCCAACACCAGTCACCAAACAGCACAGGCCACACAGGACAAGCCCAGCCGGTAGCCAGCACCAGCGGCCGCAACACCAGCCCACCACACGTGAGGTAACCCAAGCAACGCCAAGCCAGCAGAGCCAAGCCTCTTTCTGGGATGAGCCTGGGCCTACAGAGGAAAAAAAAATCTCTCCGTCACTTTGGAAAGAGGAGAAGAGATGGGGAACATTTCTTCTCCCCTTTTCAGTTCAGCAGCTGGTCCGGGAGGACCGTCTGAGTTCAGCAGCCGGTCCGGGAGGACCGGCCTCGTCCCACGGAGCGAACGGAGACGAGTGAGAAGTGAAGTTTCCCACGGTGGCGTAGGAATCTTTTGCGCCCAGGCTGTTCTCGGTTTGTTTGGTGGTTGGAGGCAATGTACCTAGAGAGGGCCTTGTGTCCAGTAATGGAGGCAGATCGGTCGGGCTGGGCAGTGCCCCTTCGCAGAGGGTTTGGCCTGGGGCAACCAGAGGACCAATCCCTTCCCACCCACATTCTTGGCCTCTTGGCCCTCTGACCTTGTCCGAATTGTGCTACACAGACACTTTAGACCGTACACAGCCTTTCACTACACCTTCAGACAGAGAGCTGCCTCATTCTTCCTCGCTTTTATGATCTCAGCCACACGCAACACTTTCTCTTCTTGCACATCACGGCCCTGGGTGTCCACGTCGATCACATCAACCACCCACATAGCACTCTGACCAGATTCACAGAGGATGAGGTCAGGATGGAGCTCTCCCACACACCCCTCTGGCTGCTGCAGATACCCCATGGGCTCCACTACCACCCAGAATGAGTTCTATTGACAGATCTCCGGCAACTCATCTAGGATGGTATGGTGGACCATGATGTTTGGCCCAGAGCCTGCCTTCTGGGCATTTTCAGATGGAAGATGCCCATTGAACACATGCTGCTCCAAAAAACCCGGAGGCAAGCCCAACAAAGTCTGGGACTGGAGACAAAAGCTAGCGGAAGAAAGATGCAGAAACGTCCCTCGCACCTGTGGGGGACAGTGCTGCTGTGTTTCCCAACACATGCAAATATTCTGTTAAAATGCATCCAAGAACCATTCTTCTCCCACCCTCTCCACCTCATCCATTCACTGAAGGCACTTGAAGTGGAAGAAAGAAGGACTCACCCTCTGGTGCAGGCCCCTTTCAAAGCAGTGCCTCAGAGCCTGCAAGAGTAGAAGAATGAAGCTCCACCTCTCGCTCCCCTGACCCTGACATCGTAGAAAAACTGTACGTCCACTGAAATCACTCTTTCATGTAACATGCTTGCCGACCAATGTCGAAACGCAACAAACAGCACTGGCTTCAAGCCAGCCCCGCGGGTCCTGGCGATCGCCTCTACTTGGCCCCGGCCGACTTCCGCCTCCACGCCCAGCTTTGGCTGGGTCTGGGATACCACTCCATTCATGGCGGTCATGGGCTCCTGCCGGCGGACGCCACTCGCCGTGCGTGGTCTTGGCCGTTTATTCACATCCACCATGCCATCCGAGACGAGTTGGCGAAGATTTTCCGGGAGCATTCCCTCCGGACGATGGTGGAGCCGTAGGGGTTGTTGCCCGGGGGGCTCTGACCGGATGTCCTTGTGTTTGAATCGGCCCAGGGCATGGTGTGGGTGGTGGACGTCAACACGGTGGACGCCCAGTCAGACAAGGTGAAGGAGGAGGGGCAGGCTCTCCCGGCGGCGGAGGCCGTGAAGGAGGAGCAGTACAAGGCCGTCCTTGGGCAGCAGCCGGGGTACCGGCTGGGAGACCTTCGGCAGTCTTGGCCCCGATTGTTGGCGCTTCGTCCGTCCGCTGGCGGCGCTGTTCCTGGAGAGGGATCGGGGCAGGTGTAGTGAGGCTGACCAGCTAGGGTGGTCGGCGCGGGCAGTGTCCTTGTTTGCGCAGCGGCTCTCTGTTGCCGTGATTCAGCAGCAGTGTCATATGCTCCGCGACCTCGGCTTGTGGGGTGGTGGTCTGGACCCGACGGGCAGTGTCGTGCCTGTTGAGCTGCTATGGCCGTGGCCCCTTGACCCTCTTATGCTGTCGAACCTTTGCTACACTGTGCTGTTGGACGGCGAGGAGAGTCTCCTGAGTCCTTGACACTTGTTTCCCTGCTATTCCTCTCCACCTTGTTATGCCGTGGGTGGCGGCGTTTGCATGCTTTCACACCCTGATGTTGTGCAGGTCAGGGGTGGTTTTTGCATGTTCCTTCTCATCAATCAATTGAAAAAAAAGAAGAAAATACAGCACACTTCTATTGTACCCACAACGACAATGAGAGCTATTCCACCTGGAATGATGCCCTGTCTCAAAACAAAAACTCTACCAGGACAACACATACAGTGGTTTTCACCTTTTTCTGACTTTCTGAGAGAGGATCCAAGACCATTATTCCTTGTCATTGCCTGCCAAGACAACATATACTGTGAGGAATACCTTGTACATCATAAATACACACACCCTCCTCCACATGACTACTAACAAGTTCTGGCTACCTCATCCTATTCCACAAATCATGCTACGCCTCACAAACCAGTGTAATCTTGGCAGACCACACCCATTGATTAATGTCAAACTGCCAGCCCAAATCCCTCAAGATCTCATCACGTTAAGAATTCCATCATTTTCACCAAGACCTTGCCGACTTCCTCGACCAGAACCCACGCACGCACAAAGATACTCCCCACTCCAAATGGAGTGGTGTCTCCATTAACAAGTATCATCAAGATTGAAGGTGGGTGTCGGG
Source organism: Penium margaritaceum (assembly GCA_023375785.1). Classification (NCBI taxonomy): domain Eukaryota; kingdom Viridiplantae; phylum Streptophyta; class Zygnematophyceae; order Desmidiales; family Peniaceae; genus Penium; species Penium margaritaceum. Next base: position 71,456 of record SZWC01007918.1, read on the forward strand.
AATGTTACTGAACCAGATTGTCACCACCCTCCCCTTGAATCAGTCGGCTTTTCAACAAGGTTGAGGTTGTATAACAAACCTTTTGGCCATTGACAGGAAACTCCTACCGTTATCTGTGACTTGCACCACCGTAACAAGTGACAACAGAAAACTAGCACGGCTAACATGCCATTGTTTGGTCTATGTTCTAAGAATACAACGAGTGTGCTCATTTTCTCTGAAGTTCAACCTACAGTCAATCTATTCTACTCCCCTTCAGTCCCGTCATCTTTGTTTTGCCATTTTGCTCTCCCTCATTCTTCACCAAAATCTTAGTTGTCTTTTCTCACTCAGCTCACTCAGCTCCTGTATTGGCCGCTCGTATGACTCTTGGCTACCTCTTTAAACTTTGCTCACATGTCTTCATCTACCTCACACTATCTTCTGCTTTCTTCTTCCTCCACTTTTGTAGCTGTCTTTTCACTTCCGCCTCTGTCTTTCTGCTTTTTTCATCGCGTTTTTTCTGACTTCTACCTGCTTTTCTCCAGTCTCAGGTCAGCAGTCTCGTTTTTTGGCACATGGACCTGTGAAGCGCCATCTCACCGCATCACCGAAAAGCTCCTGACCTCCCGGCAGCTACAAGAGATGTATTTTCAGTTTGGCAATCACAACAAGAAAGCAAAATTGCCATCCTTGGAGTGCTTGTCTCCGTTGAATGCAAAAGCTCAAGATGGAAGTCATTCCCACCATGCATCTAGCAATGATCTAGGAAACTGGTCAAACTTCATAAAACATGTCATTGACACGACAATGAGTCACTAGCACTGCTCCATCTTTCAGACCAGTTTCACATCAGTGAGTTGTAAAAGCAACATGAACATGTTGGAAGCTACATTTCTAAGGCCCTTGAATGACAATTTTTTGACCTAGGCAATCTCGGAAGGAGTTTCTATCACAAAGCTCATCACGCCAATACCCTATCGGTTCAACGTAGCTGTGTATGGATTTGACTTAATGAAAGAAAGACAACACCAAGTTACGGCAGTTCAGCTGAAAAATTTCACACAATTCCTGCGTGTACTGCAAATCTCCGATGCAGAATAAGGTAAGTGCAACACATGAGAGCGTGTAGATGCTTTGCTTCTCATCGTTGCCTGTCAAACCGCAGGAAGTCTGTAAAACATAAACTACATCGCAGGTCACAGAGATCCTGATAGGAAGGAATTGATTGGTGAGAATGCTGGAAATGCAAACACCCTAGGCATGTGCGCCTTTTCTTCTGAACTATGGAAAACCAGCTGGAATTGCAGCAACACACACAGTCGCACCCAGGCACACAGCGCCCAAAACGACATGGTTCACACATACTCATGGAGGGGGGAGCAAGTTAATTGATAGTGGCAGAACGTGTCCAGTGCATGCAAAGGGGTTTGTAAGGTTGCTCCAACTTCTTGCTTGCTACAGAAGCGCTTATGGCAATCTCCACTAGATGCCACAACAACCATTACTAGTTCCAACGTTTGCATTGCTGGCTTCCCGTGAACAAGATTGCATCACTGAGCAAGATATGCTTGTTGTCCTTCATTTGACCCTGGTCGATGGCTCGCATGGTTCATTGGGAGCATTGTTGTGGTGGCTCCATCACTTCTGGAAACATTTGTTTCTGTCTTTGTGCACTCTCGTGAATTGCCTCACTTGGTGATATCTCCTGGGCTGGCAGGGGTGACGGGGACTGCCGGAATAGCCACCCATCCCGTGTCACTTCTAGCCATGCGCATACCAGGGTGTCGTCTCCATGGAGGTGCCAACTACAAGAACAGGAGTACAAGATTGCAGGTTTTCCAGCTTTGTAAAACTCTTCACCAATGGCCTGAGACATTAGCCTGAGCAGCTTGATGTTACTCCCGTGGGCATTTGGTCAAAGTACAAGAACTAGAACCTTTTTCAATTCCTTATTTTAATCCAGGAAGTAGGTGGATAACCAGGATGAAAAGGTCCTCTTAACACATTAACATGCTGCATACAACATAGATTGCACAGAACAAGCATGTATATCTTTTGGAAGGAACATGACAGTGTAAGATAGACTCTCGGTCGCTAGTTTTTTGATGGCTTACTTCATTCCCCCCTTCTCCTTTTTCCTTCTGAAAGGTGACAAGATCGGCCAAAAAAAGCTCCCTTCTTTCATATCTTTGCTATCAACACATGGCTCTGAGAGTGTGATGTTGACCGTGACCGAGCAGCGGAGCTTGCCTGGCCTCTCAACAGCTCCTTCCCTTACTGGAGGGTTTTCTTCAAGATGTGGTCTTCTGATGAAGGTCAAGGAATGCATGTCAGCACGGGACCTGCGCATTACGCAAAGAGGTAGCACATGACATAAAGAGGTAGCACATGACATAAAGAGGTAGCACATGACGCAAAGAGGTAGAACATGACACAAAGAGGTGGCACATGACACAAAGAGGTGGCACATGACACAAAGAGGTGGCACATGACGCAAATAGGTAGCACATGACGCAAAGAGGTAGCACATGACGCAAAGAGGTAGCACATGACGCAAATAGTTAGCACATGACATAAAGAGGTAGCACATGACGCAAAGAGGTAGCACATGACGTAAAAAGGTAGCAAGCGGCAGCACAAAGCTGTGAGAGAGAGAGTTTTTTTTTTTTATGCCATTGACACAAGCAGCTGGCAACTGGCGCTTCTATCGAGAGCAACAGTCATGCAGACCATGACATAATGTGACGTGGCATGACGTGACATGACGTGACGTGACGTGGCCTGGGACCATGCGAGTATGTGGGTGGGTTTGAGGGAACACCGTGTTGCAAGGGAGTGGTGGAGAATGTTTCTTTGTGCCAGGTTGCTGGATGGCACACCACATGTGAAGCCATCCCCACTCTTTTTTTTTACTTCAACTCTGTGGATGCAGTGGCAAACGAGAATTTTTGGCCCATTTGGATCCACAACTGTAAACATAGAGCCTCCAACGTTTCAATACCGGATTCAAGGGTGTTTACTTCTAGGGTAGGACACCTTGACGACTCTGGCTCCGAGGTCTCCTTCCAATCTAAACATTTATGTGCGAGTGGAACTAGTGTTTGCCATTCCTTGATTGCATGAGACTTTGTCTCACCGCATGTGAAGCCGTTGCCACGCATTCCAGCGGGGCATAGGCAGTAGGGTTGTTGTGGATCCGTCAACATCGTACATGTGGCTCGTGGGTCGCATGGGTTCGACCCTAGACTGCAGTCGCAGTGTTCGCATTCTGCGCACACAAAAAACATCATGGTAGGAAATAGGAGTCCAGGAACGAGGGCGAGAATGCTAGAAACTCAGCATCAATACATGCTGCTTGCGTGCCATTGGGAGTGAGTGAGAGTTCAGGAATGGGAGGAATGCTCAGGAAAGGCTGGCCCACTTGGTGGAGTCCCACTGGAATCCTCACTGCCTCCAGAGTGAACAATTTTTTTCTTCAGATGCTGTCCACATTGTCTTTTGCAGGTGAATACTCCAGCACCATGTGGAACCATGCCTTCTCCACCTCTGCTTTGGCAGTGAACGGCTCGATGGACGCTATGCGAATCGAAACACTCAAAAGGTTGTGTGGGAACCAGACCATACCTCTTCCCCCATTGCTTCTGCAGAGACACTAACCAGGAGCTATGGCAGGATCAGAAGCTGAAGTGCAGACGTTCACACAAGTCTGAGACATGTGACTGGGAAGGGAAAACATGTGCGTCCGTGACATGTCCGTCCGTGCCAACGGAATCTTGTAAGTGCTACAACATGAATCAAACATGTCAGAGTGTGAAAAGCTTGGTGTAAGCACGTTCAACTCTCCTAGGGTAATGGACTCCCCCTCCCTCACCCCAGACCCCCACCCCAACCCTGACCAACCCCATCCCCCTCCCCACCCTTTCAATGGCTTCTTCATGACAGCAACCTTCACCAACAACACTCTTTCTTGGACAAGGTCTAAGTTCTGCAGAACCTGAGTAAGATTTTTCTTCACTACAGCAATGTCCACCAGGAGCAGCCCTGTGCACGCTAGAGGGGGCAGATTCGTCTTTCTGTATGAAAATCTGACAGAAATCTGGCAGGTATGTGAGGAACAACAAAGGCACAGATTTTAGGTCAATGCACATGGACTTACGGAGCAAAGGAATGAATTGGGAGTTCTCGTCCTGTAGCAGTTGGCACACGGATGCAAGAGGCAGCAGACAGACAAAATGAAAAATCAAAATCTCACAATCAAGCACATGGTGGCTATAGTGGTAGGGTGGCTCAATATCAACATTGATTTCAATAGAGATATTGACATTGGAATATCGATATAGATATTGGTTTCTACAATATCGATATCCCCTCTCGTTCAGTCAAAATCAACATCGATATCGATGTTCTTGAAATCGATATCAATATTGATGCCCAATCGATATCGCTATCGATATCGATATTTAGATATCGATATTGATAATATTGTCAACATCGATACCAATATTCCACCACCCGATATGGTGGCCACGGTGGCTATGGTGGCTATGGTGGCTATGGTGGCTATGGTGCGATTGGATGAAAGCAAAAAAAATGCCTCCTTCAACCATACTCTCAAAACAAAGAACTGGACACATGCCTCTTCAAGCCACATGCTGAGAAATTCCAATCGTACTGATTGCATTGATACCAACTTTCTGCAAAGCCTTCAGGGAGAAGAAAAGTTGCTTTGTACTTCAAAATATCTGTAAAGCATGAATAACAATAAACAAAAGGAACAAAAGATTTTTTTTTTCTAGAACGGTTCGTGAAGTGTTTACAGAGAAAAAAAAGGGAGGGAAAGAGAGAGCGCGCACACGCGAGAGAGAGAGAGAGAGAGAGAGAGA